>JAWPHD010002261.1:0-266497 GCA_037043455.1 Cyrtodaria siliqua
ACTGCCTTTTGGGAACACAAGGTCATTTTAATCTATTTATTGTTTATTCAAGCTTTTGAAATAGATCTTTTGTAATTAAAGTGACACATGGGCCGATGATGGCAATCTTGAAGTGTATATCAAGCACTGAATTTGAAATTAGCATCTCGAAACATGTTTTGCTGTACTTAGCGGTACTCGTCTGATAAAGCAAATGTCACTGGTCTAGCCTGGTCAAGTAAAATTCATTGGGTTGAAGAGTGCATAAAAAAATATCCGCATGACGGATATATTTATATGAGAACTGAACACTTATTTTTGTGTCAACTGCTTAGGATGGCAGACACTTATCGATCACTTTGTCCGTCGTCGTCCGTCCGTCTTGCTTTAACCTGCAACCTAACCTTGGCCATCAGTTGAAAAGTATTTTAATTGTGTTCATGAAACTTCACCCACGTCTTCATCTCAATGAATGTTGTTACACATGTGCAATACCTCTGACTTTCATTTTGGCAGAGTTATGCCCTATTTATCAGTCTAACCTGCAACCTAACCTTGGAAATAAGCAAACAGCAGTGTCAGCAGGCGAAGCAAGTGTTCATGGGTGATGGAACACACTTCTAGTTCAAGGTCGACTTTCCCAGATTCCAATGAGACACCTACCCTGACCAGACCCGCATTTTTAATTTTTTTATGGGTGGGGTGGGTGAGGGATAACCAAATAAATTGGACTGCAGCTTTGTTTTAGTATAATTTGATGTGAAATATGGCTGCATATGGTGATACTCGCCAATAAAAAATAAATAAAAAAACATTTGCGGGTGGCCAGTTGAGTTCCATAATTCCAGATTGGCCATCAAAATGGACAACGAGAAGCAGAACAGCGGTCAGCCTTTTTAAATATAGGCTACAGACTACTTTTCAGACTTTAGTGTGAGCCCCTTCACCGAATACCGAATACGCACCTGTACTGTAGACGTTCAATGACTTTACACTCGTTATATTTTTTGACCGACAGTGCCGTGTCGAACATTTTATCGTTTTAGCGTGTAAATTTTATAAAGAAATACCATGATGTTCGTAACATGTAGTACACGCCATGTACTATTTAAGCTTAAACAACATATGTTTATTATCTCCTTGTATTTCATAAGAAAAGAACACAAGTGTTACCATTTTTAAACGCATTTTAACAATGACATCTCTTACGAGTTACTTCCCCTCGCTTCGGAATTTTAAATGGGTGAATCTCAAAATTTCTCGCGCAGTAAAGCATCTAAAAGTCAATACAGCTGAAGATGACGAATCTTAAATGGGAACTAAAATTTTAATCATGTAAACTTGTTACAATCTTCCAGATTACGCGTTTAAAAAAAAAGAAAATGGCGGCTGTTTCACTTTTTTTTGACGTTGACGGAAAATGACGTACTACTTTCCGTTGTCATGTGTTGCTATGATAAGTGGACGGCGGAGCTAAAAACCACTCTGCTTCCCACCTGGTAATGACAATATGTTTGTTTCAAATAAATGTTAAAAATGCGTATGCAATAAAAAGGTTATTATATTTATATTGAGATATATGCACTCGTTCTTTTGCGTATAAATATTGCGCTCCTAAAGTCACGCAATATTAATACGCAAACCCCAATACAAATCTAATAACCTATAAAATTCTTAAGTAATAATAATAATAATAATAATAATAATAATAATAAATTCTTTATTTAAAGAAGGTTAACACATTATGACATACTATCAAGACATACACATCATATTTTCTGTGCGGCCTTCTGTATATAAATTAACAAACATTTAGTGTTTTTTAACAAATACACTAACCATAAAAGCATTCAATCTTCGACAAACACTCAGTTATATTTGAATATAGAAGAAATCATAGAAGTCTTACATAATATACATATATATCCAAGCAAAAAAAATAAAATAAAAAAATAAAAAAATAAATAATAATATCATTCATGTTAATGTGCATTTTGCAATAAACATTTTATAATTATATTTAAATGACTGGATAGTAGGAAAAGAACGTATGTCGACCGGTATATTGTTCCAAACGTGTCGACCAAAGTCGCTAAAGGTGTCTTTCATGTATTTAGTTTGCGGTTTTTGTGTAACAAGATCATTTCGTGTAGCTGATATTAGATTATACCTTTTATTACATGAGAATGTCAAAAGTTGTGATATGTAATTAGGAGCTAGGTTGTTTATTGATTTATATATCAACACACCAGTATGATAATGACATCTGTTATGAAAAGAAAGCCACTGAAGTTCAATGAACATATCCTTAGAATTAGTTCGAAAAGGTTTGTTTAAACCATTAAGCTGTGCGTGTGCCCCTGTATGAACTGGTTACTAAAGTGTACACATGTCGTTTGCCAAATCTGTTGAGGAAACATTCATTTTCACGAAGACCAAATCTCTAATCTGCCACTATGTGACTATGTTAGTAAACAATGTCATATACTTAAGGGAGGCGATCTGGAACAATGTTTGTTTTGTGATAGAAGTATACTTTTCTTTTGCAAAATGTTTAGAACTACTGGCAATTCTACCCGCTTTGAATTACTCTTTATTATTTAATAAAAGACAACCGTCTATTCGTTGAGATTTTCAGATCAAAATGGTCATACAAAAATAATTTAAGCGAAAGTAACATGCGACTCAGTTTACTACATGCGCTTATTTCATTTCATATGAAACTACATGCGCTTATTTCATTTCATATTAAACTACATGCGCCTATTTCATTTCATATGAAACTTTATTTCATATTAAACTACATGCGCCTATTTCATTTTATAAGAAACTACATGCGCTTATTTCATTTCATATGTAACTACATGCGCTTATTTCATTTCTTATGAAACTACATGCGCTTATTTCATTTCATACGAAACTGCATGCGCCTATTTCATTTCATATTTAAAAGAAAATATGTAAACGATGTGTGTATTATATTTCAGTACATATATGCACAACAACAGATTGTTTCTTACATCAAATAAGTAGCATATATATCAATGTGATAAAATACGAGTATTACTAGAGTAACGTGTTCTGGAAGTTTGTATCACCTCGAGTAGGTAAATGCCAGATCAAGGATCACACGAGGCTCCGCCTCTCGTGTGATCCTGATCTGGCATTTACCTACGAGAGGTGATACATACTTCCAGGACACGTTACTCTAGTAATGATCCTTTTATTATATACCTCTTACACATCATTAACATGGACATATTTGCATTGCTATTGCATATACATTCAATAAAGCATATTATTTCTGGATAAAGTGCAGCGGGAAAATGTATGTAGTTTTAAGGTGTTGGTGTTCATTTGTCTGATCTACTTGTTTTGTTTGTATGACGTAACGTCGTCTTGACGTTCTCGCGCATAGTGGCGTAAAACTTGCGCTTGAAGCATTGAAAAAAAACACTTTCTATTTTTAGTAAGATAGCGATACTAATTCTATTTTTAGTAGCATAGTCATAAACCTGTAGTGTGATACAGGATGTTGTATTCCATTGTAAGAAAATGAAGGAACTGTGTATATATTATGGATAGGTATTAGGCCAGACCAATTTGATGACTTGGATTACGGATTTTTCCCCGAAATTTGAAGTTAGGAGGAAGGAATAATAAAAAAAATAATAATAATAATAAAATAATCTGGCACACGTGCATATTTCAACTAAGAAAAAGACACCGGACAGATAACCAAAACCATGTGTGATGTACCAAACAAACTTTACTAGAGAGACAAAAGAATAAAATGCAGTGTATCAAGCAATAACTGAGTGGTACATTTGAAATTTAACGCTGAAAATTGAACACACACACACGCACGCACGCACGCACGCATGCAAACTGTACGGAGTATTAAAACATTATGACAATACCTTCATCATAATATGTAGGTAAATGACAATACCTACTCGAGGTGATACAAACTTCCAGAACACGTTTCTCTAGTAATAATCCTATTTTGTACAATTTAGAGAACATAACAGTGTTGCCTTATAAGCATCCATCAAAAAACGGGGTTTGTGTGCACGTGTTTGCCAACATTTTCAAAAAAAAAATGGTATCAAAGTAGAACATTTGGAAAGCGCCGAACACAATAAATACAAACAATATTGCAGTCTCGGTTTGATTGAGACTGTTCATGAATAGTAGTGAAAAATGCTAGCTACCGTTCACTCCCTCTAGCCTCGGGTTGAGCAGAACAAAATATTTAAAATGTCAATAGTATGGAAATTTTAGCCATCCCAAACATGGTGTGCATAGGACAGTGAATATGGAACCTTCAATGTAATATTTTCATTCCATTCCATGGCCAGCGGCGTATGGTCCCAGTTTCTAACAAAAAAAATTGGCAGCAGACGTTATGAAGCATGCGTATCACGGTCAAAAGACTAAATTAAAAAAAAGACAACATATCGTTTGGATGATTAAACAATACTCAGAATCTTGAAAGGCTGGAGTAGTGGAACCACCTATTCGAAATTAAAGTAAGAAAACAAAAGTATTTGAGAATTAACCACCGATATATGTATATGGAACTCCAAGGATCGGAATGAAATAACAATTCTGTTATATTGTCATATTATCAAACACGTTATGTTTGTAATGTCGCATACGTGCAACATCTACTGCAAGTTTAGCGTTGACCCATTTACAGTTCGCCCCTATGCTTTCCTCTTTGATTGTGCGATGATCGGACAGATTGTGGACCCTATGATGACGTCTACCTAAAATCCTGATAGGACGGTAGCGTTTGATGTTTGTCTTTAATCTTGTCTTGTCGTACCCTTAACGCTTTGTTCTCTTGTTGCTCTGACTTCTGCTACATGATCATTTATGTGTTTTACATATATTGCCTATTAATGCTGCTTTGTTTATTAGAGATTATAACTTGGCGTGGATATCTTTATTTACACTGTCCTGTTTATTAGGATGACAAAAATGGTATGAGTGAGGTTTGGTGCACCCTAGAACCTGGTTTATAACACCAACGGTCATTTTTGCCACTGACCGTTCCAAAGCGGTAGCCCTAATGTTAACCCTTGTGTGTTTATGATGTCTTATTTTGCCTGTTATTCATCTTTAAAGTTGTTCTATGCTTATGTGTGTGTTTGTGGTTGATTGTCGTCCTGGAATGCTACTTTTCCTGTTCGATTTTTATATCTACTTCTACATGTATACATGTATCCGTGAAACTGTTGTTTGTTTTGAATGCGTGTTTTATATGGCTGAGTTTTTTGCATTCTACATTACCTGCTGTGTATTTCTTTTATTCCAGGGTAATGAACGCTTGGATTATAGTAGATGTTAAAGACGTTAAACCATTGACCGAAAGCCTTTATCATTCCTAATCAAATATAGCATGATATTCATGTGTCCATTTAATAATAATAATAACAGAATGACACATACTGTTCAAACGCGTCAACGACACAGTAGGAACCTTTAAATAAAGCGTGCATGCAACTATGTAGCGTGCATATACTGACATTTCCTGACCGTCTTTTGCAACATAAAAAGATATTCGTGATTAGATTACTTGTGGCGTGCCACCATATAATCTGATTTCGTGATTAAGAACATAAAAGTCGAACAGAAACTCATAGACATGGCAGTGTACTTTAACTAAATTGTCTTTTTACCGTTTGTTTAACAGTTTCAAAGAAAGGCTTGCAATTAGTTAATTAAAATACAATCCCTTTGAATCAATTTATCAAATATCTTTTTTAAAGACTATTTAAAGCTAAACAAAGCAAGTTTTGCATAAGATGAATGCAATTATTGTTTAACGGCTAATCAATGCTTATTCTAAATTATAATTGATGACTTCTTCAAATGCTCGGCCTTAAATGGCCTTTCTCAGGGTACAAACATTGCTTTCAACTAGTTTGGACTCCGTTCTTGATCCGTTCTTGATCGAAAACGATATGTTATAAAAACGCTAAAAACGTAACAATAGAATATTTGCTACACATTGTGGTTGTACCCTGTGAAAGGTCTACTTAGTCCGAACTTAAGATGTATATATTAAAATGATCAGTGAGTGTCAATGTTATCCAAAGAATTGTAGGGTAACTGTGACGTTTGGTGAACCCTAGAACCTGGTTTAAACCCCCAAAGGCCTTTTTTGCCACTGACCGTTCCAAGGCGGCAGCCCTATTGTCAACCCTCTTGTGTTTGTGATGTCTTATTTGGCATTTTATTCATCTTTAAATTTGTTCTTTGTTTCTGTGTGTGTTTGTGGTTGACTGTCGTCATTGAATGCTGTTTTTCCTGTTCTGTTTTAAATCTATATTATATACGCACTAATGTGCGATTCTATTTATCACATAACTCAAAAAAGCCTCATAAGAAACGTTTATTATTGTAGCTGCCTATATTTAACGATGTCGTATGATGACGTATGATGACGTATGATGACGTCGAGTGTTGTCTTGGTATTCTCCGTTTAACCCCCAACGACGGCACTACTTCGTCGGGTAAGATAAACGGTTACGGAAATCGACGAGGCAATTCAGATGCACACCGAGCGGAACTGAAAAGACCGAACGTCTTCATTTGCATATATATATACTCTGTAAAAAAAGTTTTGGACCATGGCAGTGTTCGAACCCGTACAATGATCGTTGAACCTTGACATTCGACCATAACCCTTATTATCTCAGTTGATAATTCACAATAGATCAACAATCAACAATAATTATCGTTTACAATGAAAGTTTGTGAAAAAATAATAATCTTTTTATTGGTTACTCGAATGTGTCCGTAACTGTTACTTTTTTATGGACTTTGCAACATTTTGTACAGACCCTTTGTGTGTGTTCGCGATATTTTTTTAAAATCAAATCTTGTTTGGAATTTAAGTTTAAGGTACCAAATAACCGGGTAGGGTAGACCTTGGTTACTAAAAAAAGATACTTAAATTATGTCTACCAGTTTTATTTTTATATGACTTTACATACCCTGGTCCAAAACTGTTTTTACCGAGTATATTTTATTAGTGTAATATAGTAAATATATCATCGGTGTATTACACCCACACTGCAAGTTATGTGATAAAACATTATATATTATAATAATTATTTAGTTTTGTTTCAGTCCATACGCGGTTGCGTGGACATAAGTAAAAAGTAATTTTGACCGAAGAGTTCGTCTTCGCTTAATATTACTGTGTTTCAGGCCATAGAACAGCGTATCGACCTCATCAAAAGCTCGTTAAAGAACCATAGGAATATATTCGATAATAAGATTAGGGCACGGTTCCCGGATTCCTATGTATCATTCCTCTCTCTCTGGGGCGGCTCTAAAGGTCTCACACCTCTATTATCTCCCCTGAAAGCTCACGGACATAGAGACAAAAGGAAAACAGAAAATAATTCTATTTTTTCTCAATTTTAGGCAATTTTTAATTTGAAAAATAGGTTTTTCTTTGCTTTAGCATACATTTGCAGTGTAAAAGACAGATGATACAGAAAATCCCATATTGATATGAGGTTTCATTCAAATTTCAGAATTGTTTGACCGAAGCACCGCATATTCAGCTAGATAGTGTATGAATTTTGTATTTTCCATAGGGTTCACAAAACATGAGCGAGAAAAAAAACCAACCTGGCTAACTTATGTATTTTATTGTTTTAAAATACTGGTCTTGGCTATACTGAAGATATTAAACCAACAACAATGTCTGCTGCCCTGCTTTGAAGCTCAGATGTTGGAAAAGGCTGTACAGTAACCCAATGGGAAAATTAATTGAGGTGTGAGACCTGAATAACCTATACTGTATTGATGAGCCGTTAAACAACATGCAATTCACCAAAAATAGCATTATTGTATATTATACACTTCCTGATACGTAAATGGACATTAGGTCGTCTTTTGTTATTGATGTGTGCATTGGCTTATTGTTATCTTAATAAAAATGCTTTCTCTGTAAATGTCCATAACGCTTCAAGCATTTTTCCATTATTTTAAGAATGAACTGTCCAATATATCTTAACATGATTGACCGTTAGTTGTCCAGTCCAGGCCTTGAACTTACCAACCATTATTAAGACTATTATTAGACTAAAGCTCACGTATGAACATTTCAATCACAAATATGTCTATCACTTTAACATATGAACTTACAAAACAAAATGGTATCTATAAATATAAATACTAATAAAAAGCAACGTCATACGATTGTTTATCTTTGAAGGTCATGGGAATATTTTAGCTCAAGTCTAAGAATAGTCTGAAGAATGATTGGTGAATTCCATGACAGAACTACTGGACATATGTGAGGACACTATAGCACAGATCAGAATATCAATAAATACTGCCAAGGGGATCCTTGAACAGCCTTTTAATGTCTTGTTTGAAGTAAACTATGTTTTATATTGTACAGAAAAAAGGAAGAATTCAAAATGTGTGTTTGTCTTGTATGAATTAAAATATGCAATATATTAAATAAAAACAAGAAAGGAAAAAATCGCCATTTTGTATTGTCTTGTTTAAAGTAAAATATGCCAAATATTATATAGAAAAAAACAAAGAAAGACGTCACAACTTTGGATTGTCTTGTTTATAGTATTATGTCCTATCTAATGTATAGAAACAACAAAGAAAGACGTCACAACTATGTTCAAACTTTGATTTAAAGAATTCAGATTATCTCCTTATTGATCAAATCAGTTAAACGATATTCCTGTATACATGGTATACCGACTCTATGTTCCATTAAAATAACGGTATCATCTCGTTTTCTTATTAATGGCTTAAGATAAATGTTACTAACATAGTAGTTATATTATGTTGCATTGCTTTGAATCATAGACAATTTGACCTTTAGCATGATTAGTTCAGATACTTCAATGTGAATATATGTTTTCCTTTGAACGCCTTTTTATCATTTGGACGTTAGCCAGTTTTTGTGTCGATATACTATAATGTTAAATGAATGGGCCGATCAATATAATAGAAAATGAAATAACATGTATAACATATATCATTTCTGTTAGGGCTACATGCACTTTCTGAACAATATTGAAATCCAAATTTCGCATCAATCCCTTTACATGCAAAATTCTTCAGTTTATTATTTTAGCTCTTAATAATTATTGAATATTTAAAACGAGGCATTGTTTAAACACAGTATATTGCAATTATGTATACACAGGTAATGCCACAATAAATATTCGCCATCTGTTACCACTGCATAATGCGTAATAAATAAACAAAAATTATTGGCTTTTCATCTTAATATTCTAAATATATTGAAAGCTGATAATTCGTTTCAGATACACCTACGTTGTGCTTAATTTGTATTGCAGGAATATTTTAAATAATATCTATGCCTGTGTATTCTTTTGTTGTTTTGTCTTTTAAATGTGTGGCCATTTTGTAAAGATTTCTGCTATTTAAAAAGAAAATATTTAAATATGTGTATTTACTTCTATTTAATTAGATAGTCATTCTATATCGCAAATACCATATAAATTGCCATTAATGCATATAAACCTGTTCAAAATATAGAGTGTTGGTTATTTTTTCGGAATTTTCAAAATAAAAATAAAAATAAAATATTCTGCCATTTTGAAAAATTACGGCCGTTTTGAAAATTACAAAGTGGGTCCACTTCTTCAAATGATCTGTATGCATTGCCCTAACACTATGCTTTTAACAGAAAACCCACAGTGTACGTATACGTTTTCACATACGGCTGGACTATTACGGCGAATGTATAAATATTTCTCGTGTTAGCGTCAGTGCAACTGAAACCCACCATTATATATGAGAATGTTCTGCTCAACATGCACGAGTTGTATTAATAGCGTGTAATCCACCAATATAGACATTATGGTTATACCCATGGAATTATTATACTGAAGAAGAAGAAGAAGAAGAAGAAGAAGAAGAAGAAGAAGAAGAAGAAGAAGAAGAAGAAGAAGAAGAAGAAGAATAAGAAGAAGAAGAAGAAAGAAGAAGAAGAAGAAGAAGAAGAAGAAGAAGAAGAAGAAGAAGAAGAAGAAGAAGAAGAAGAAGAAGAAGAAAGAAGAAGAAGAAGAAGAAGAAGAAGAAGAAGAAGAAGAAGAAGAAGAAGAAGAAGAAGAAGAAATTGGTTTAAACTATTACATAGTTTTTCAAGTTTTATAAAATATTATGGGGAAAAAAGAGATAACATTGAACAGATAATAGGAAAAATATAATACAGTACTATATAATGATTTTATTGCGAATGAAAGAGATTCTAAGCAGTGTATCATGGAACGTCGGAAAGCGAATGCTTCTGAAAGTATTTGCTAAACATAATAACTTTGTTGACTGAAGGAGAGCAATTAATTTAAACATATTCGGATTTGGATATAATATCGTTTTATATATTTATTTCTGATTGTATTATCAACAGGACATATCAAATAAAATTTGAACTCGTCCGCAATATCTTTAGTATTACATATTTGCCATATTCTTTCGTGCCTTTCTTTCCTTACTGGTCTTTAGCAAGAATATCTCCCTGTTTCTATGGTATTCTTAAACTATGATAGAACAAAAGTAATCTGGGGAAAACGCTGCGATCGCACCTAGTATGCAATAAATGTGCAAATATCACATTAGCTGTATTAGGTTCAACATTTTTCTTTGACGTCATAAAATATTATCTACTGCAAATTTAAGTCAAAGTTTTAGTATCTGAAACTGATATAAATAATCAAAGAATGCATTAAAAACAAGTTTATTTTTCAGACCTACAATAAAAGGGATTTTATCGGTATTTGTAATTACGTTTTAGAGTTTTTCTAGACGCAAAAAACGTCGTAAATCGCAATTAGTTCTATAACATAATCCTTATTAAAATATGCTTAATTGGTGTAATTGTATCATCAAAAAGTATTTTGACTCAAATGACAGAAAATTTATATTGTATATGCCACAACCATGCTCGTACATCGAAGCACATTAACAAGCTAAAAGTCGTTAAAGTATTTATACTATTCATGCTGACCTTCAGGTCGCACAAACCATTAAGTCATGCTAGAGTGCCTTTTCGTAGCACACCTCATATCTTTATTCTAATTCATCTTCAGGTCTCAAAATTAACTATTAACCATTATAGTATACCTTCCTGCGGCACAGACCATTACGCCAGTATAGCTTACTTGCAGGTCGCTAACCCACTGGCGACTACAATAATCTGTACATGGTCGATGAGCCGTTAAACAAAAAGCATTACATAGAGATTATTTAACTGCTGGGATCGATTATAGGGAAATCCTTCACGAGTGGCAGACGTTTGGTTCTTTTCACGAACGAGCGCACGCGAGTGAGTGAAACAACAAAGCACGTCTACCATCAAGTGAAGGATTACCCAATAATCGATCCCAACAGTTAAATAATCTATTTATTACATTTTGCAAACAAATATCCGCTTTATTGAAGGTTATCGGCGGATGACTTCGACGTCAGCAACACTTTGTTGACGTCACGACTCAACGTCGCAACGTTAGTTATTATTGTGTTCTAAGTTAGCAACGTTAGTTATTATTGTGTTCTGAGTTAGTTATTAATATTTAGCGATTATGAATATTCTTGCACTGAGAAATCCCGATCTTTCACGCATAGAAATGTAATGTCATTCTAACTTATCATCATCTCATATATCCCATTACTCCATTCTTGCTTACCTTTACATTGCAGAGACTATAGTGACAATATATATTTGAATAAAGTAACTACCCCGCCAACAACAGCCACATTTTACAACAAATGTACACAGTTTTCTTAACCTACCGACGACGAGGTATATATGTAATTTACATAGTTTGAGAATCCACACTCTATAGTTACATTATAAACGGCTTTCAAACCTCAAAACTAAAGCGTTGAAATTAGAGTTACCAATCATAATTAATTGTACGCATGTTCTATTACGGGTATTTTAATAACCCGTGAAAAATACCTATACTTTTAATCGGCACATATACATTATTATATGACATGAACAACTGGACAGAGACTTGATAAATAGTATTGTAGCGTAATTGTGTCGCTATTTAGCAGGTTAGTTTCTTTAAGTTTGTACACACCATTACGCCATTTTTAACTAACTGACATGTAGCACAGATGTTAATGCCATTCTAGATGCCCTTCAGGTCATTCTTGTGATTTGTAACGCTCTATCAAACATGCTACTTTTGTTTTATTTTAAATCTGCATATTATTAGTCCTTTTCTTCTAAATAAGAAAGGGGCGTCCGTGGCCGAGTGGTTAGAGTCTCTGACTAGCAATCACTTGCCCCTCACCGCTGTAGGTTCGATCCCTCAGGGGCCTAGGAATCTTTATGTGAGGAAGCTATCCAGCTGGCTTGCGGAACGTCGGTGGTTCTACCCAGGTGCCCGCCCGTGCTGGAAAGTCGCCATATGACCTTAGCTGTTGGTGCGACTATAAAATCCAATTCTAAATAAGAAAAAAATATATTATGTTATCATTTATTGTCTAAAAAATGTTTTTAATATTTTTCGATTTTGTTACCAATGTTTATACGCCTTAAGTTTGTATTCCTGAAAAAGGCGTACATCCAAAAGCACTGGAGTATTGATAAGTGTTAACACTGACGCTATCTATGGATTAGATATCCGTTCGTATGTACTTTCGTGCGTTCATGCATATGTGTGTGCGTGGGGTACGTGCATCAGCGCGTGCGTGCCTGGATGCGTGCGTGCGTGCATGTCATCAAAACTAATATCAATCAACAAGAGTGTCATTTCGTTTATAAACCAATTTAATGGAACACTTTTCATTAAGTAAAAAACGTTGTTTAAGACAAAGTGTTGTATGGTTTTTAGTCTTCATTAACGCCTCAGCATGTGTGCAACACAGTAAAAATGCAATTATTACATTTAAAGTAAGTGCATGTTTTTCGAATACAGAATTGCAAGACACTATAGGTTGCAGTAAACAAACTGTCACTACCATATCACAATTATAATGAGCAAAAATAAAAGGATTCATTTTTTTCTTTCCCATGTGTTCTTTCCAACAAAAACGGAAAATAATTAGAAATATTTATGAAATAATTAGAAAGACCGTCATGAATAGTTCAAACAAATAGTTGGTTGGAAGACGGAGGAGAAAGTTAGCCGTCTTTTTTTTTAAAGTTCTCCGGCCATGTTTAGTTTCATGAACATGTTTATGTTTATTTAAATCGAAATCAATACCCAACAATAGATATTTACACTTCACACATTGCAATATCTGCGAAAAGAGAGAAGATTTTATTTGATGACGTAGACAACTTTGAACAGGTAAATTTATCCACAGGTAAATGTATTTATCAATTATCTGGCACTAGTTGTGAAGCCTTATACAATTCAGGTTTACCTCATTTCCCCGTGCAGTCACGCAGTCGTAAAAGTAGTATCTACGTCATGTAAATAATACTTATTTTTACATACGACTTTAGTAGCGGTTTTAAATATATGTTTCTCTCCGGGACTTTCAAGAAATGTTCATATGATGTTTAAGAGTTCAACCTTTGGATTGATAATACTACAAAAAGGGTGGCCATTCATCTTTAAACAAAATGCATTTTGGCCTAAAACAGACATCGAGTCTAGGACAAACACATAAATGTGTCCGAGACAATATTTTCTATATGATCCTTACCCAGAATTCACTACAGAGTGACAGCTTTTATTGATAGCAGCTTTTGATTATCCACACTTATCAAATTACCTCCATTCGAATTGTTTATATAATGCATAACATATAATGACCTTTTGAATTTTGTTCTCCATTAAACGGGCTTACCAACATAATACATTGCTGTATTAAATCTCCTTTTAATATTTCCTACTTATTCAAAAACTGGCCTTTGGAAATACCAGCATTAACAGTGGTACTTTTAACTGTTGCTAAGTACTGGCTTATATTTGTATAGACCGTTTTATGACAAGAAATTCATCGCCAGGCTATATCCTCTAACACTTAAGGCAGCGTTCATAGGCAATAAAATAATTGCAAATGATGATCAGGTATATATGACTATAAAAACACAAAAGCCTAGAAAGTCACAAAGCAAATTTTCAATGACCTGGCAGAAGCCAGAACAAAAGCACAGAATAAACAGAATAAACCTAAACATGATAATAATATGGTCCGAGTATTAACTTTCATACCCCATCCAACCCCTCTCCAATAAGCGAAAACGGGGTTGGCTGGGGTATGAAATAACACCTTAATTTCGGTTTCAAAAGTTTGCAAATTGTGAAATTAAAACATTTATTGGGTAATTTTAAACAGGTTATCGCATTTATTTAGTAAAAAATGTTTGTAAACGTGTTTTAGTTTCGAAATATCCGTTATAAAATTCTGCTAATATATGCTTTCCAATCGCTTAAAGGAATTATGGCGGGAACACGTAATGGGGCACGAAAATACCTCAGTGAAGACACACATTAAACGTTACCATTCCTTTCAAGAGTTAGGAAGGCACAATTAGTTTTATATTTTTTTATCTGATAAGTACATTCCCTAATGGAATAAACTGGAACATGTCTAAGAATATTTTGTTTTAAACTTGTTCAAGGTGCATTACTTGAGTATAATGATATGAAGTTAATTTAATTAACATGTGGTTTCCATATGCATTTTAAAGACGCCTTTTATGTCAAGGTATCAGATGTTTTTAAGTAATATAGTTAATACAAAATAATAATCGAAGTATAAGTTTTTCCTCAGCGTATTTAAATGTTAAAGGGACACTGTCCGTAACCTTAAGCTTATAAAACACCCAATAATTATGTTCGCAAACATTATACACTAAACATTATTCAATATTTACTAATTAAAAGCAAGATTGTTTAACGGAATTCAATCGCGGTACAAAAAAAAAGCAAATCCACTTCGTGGGTTTGAACTCGCAGCCCAAACTCGCAGTAAAAATAAGTGTGCGTGAGCGTAAAGTTGTCGGAACTCGCTCCCGACTGAGCTAAGCGGGCTATACATATATTACGCAATACATACTATGGTTAAAACCTAGTGCGCTATGGAAGTCACGTGAACGCATAAAAGGTAAATATTGTGGGTCCCACTTTATTTACATTTAATAATTAAAACTCCTTTTTTTTTCAAACTCACGAATGTATTCCTACATACTTCTTAGGGTCTATCCTCATGTTTTCATGTATACATTTCAATGAATAAAAGTCAGACAGTTATTTGGTTATGCTCAATATCTGCTTACTTACGGACAGTGTCCCTACGTCTAAATTTATTGAAAATTGCACGCGAAATTTTACTTGTTTAGACAAAACTGATAGTAAAACAAAACATGTAATCGGTAAAAAAATATATATAAATGAATCAGAGTTGGTAATTGATGTTAAACAATGTAATAACCGTCGTAATGCTATAATTCATATACCAAAGGAAAGATACACATGTGTTAAAGTCGAAAACATTATAAAACTCGAGAATAAACTGCCATGGAAATGATTACGTAAATCACCTCGGGTTAAGTGTTAGAATCGTGCAAAGGTTTTAATAATTAAAGAGACACAATGCATATCGTAATTTTAAAAAAGCATATATCACTGGACAGAGGCCTTTGTAAAAAGTATGAAAGGAGAAATTTGGAAATCGTCGAACACGATAAACACAAAACATATTTCAGTCTTGGTTTGATTGAGACTGTTCATGAACGGTAGTGAAAAGTGATTGCTACCGTTCACGCCCTCTATCCCCAGGTTGAGCAGAACTCAATATTTAAAATGTCAATAGTACATAAATTTGAGCCATCTCGAAGATGGTATGCATATGAAGGAACATGGAACATTCAATGCGTTATTTTCACGCCATTCCTTGTCCAGCGGCGTATGGTCCCAGTTCTTAACAAAACGCGTTGCCCCTAAATATGCTAAACGAGAAAACAATGGGCGAAATAAACAAAATGGAATTTAGATGGGAGCAGAGGCTATGAAGCCTGCGTATCACAGGTAACAGTCAAAAGACTAAATTAAAAACCAGGCAACATATGCTAAGGTTGATTAAACATTACTCAGAACCTTTAAAGGCTGGAGTATTGAAACCACCTATTCGAAATTCAAGTAAGAAACCAAAAGTATTTGAGAATGTACCACCAATATCTGTAAATATCGGGCTCAGCGATCTCCAAAGAGATAAGCAAGATAAATCTGAGTTAAACCGTTTTTAATTTAAATGAAAAATGATAGAGAAAAAATATCTCACAATTCCAAAGGATCCTTGTAAAAAGTATGCATTACATTTGTCATTTCATAATTATTTTGAAAACTTCCTGTAACTAATAAAAGACTAGTTGTGTTTATCTGAAACGTACCTCTCGACTTTTGTAATGGGAACCTAATTAGAAAATTACCAACAACGAGATGTTTCACAATAGGCAGCTACTAAACATTATCTGAACAAAGACGCAACATCATTAGCAAGTGGCCAATCAGACTAAACCGACATGAAATATCGATTAAAACATGGTAGTATTGACTTTATTATACATTAACATCAGTAGATGGAAAAGATTCCACCATGTCAAACTATTGAGATAAAAGGAATGTCAAGTGGATTGTTTACTCCAGCCTTTCAATTTATGATCGCAGTATGTCATTAACAGGTTCAATCGACACCTAAAATAAATGTTCTAGTAGGAATAGAACACACCAATATTGTATTTATTGTTCTTGATAGTCTACATGTGTGAACGGAAAAAAACATTACTTAATACTTGTTTTCACTTTGACTGGCTTGATTAAATAGGTTGTCAAATCGTTGAGTGATAATATATACCCTGGCTCAATCAATGTCTTATAGTTATTTAAAATGCCATGTATGCAACTACATGTATTTGTGAGATTATATGTTTTTTATTATTATTATTATTATTATTTATCTATGTTTATGATATGTTTATATCATTCAACAGAGCATCCAATCGGTTGCAACATTTACTTAGCCTAATTATTTAAAAGAATCGTGTTTTGATATATAACTATTACACCCATTGATGTCCAACCAATCAAAATAACTCTTGGTTGTATTATATTACCCACCAGAATATGAATGTGTTTGCAACACTGCTTATAAGGAGAATCTCAATGTCACCTGAAGAAGCGGATCAAAAGTATATTGAATTATCGCCGAAGGAGCAAATCCTTTAAATTGGTCAAAGTTCTTCTAGACCACATGTTTTATAAAACAAGACAAGATAATGACCTCAATTAAAGCATACTATAGCTGCATGTGAACCAAGTAGGAATGTTCCTAAAGCAAATGAGAGGGGGTTTACGCTTGGTTTACCTCCTAATTTAAGCTTATGAAACATGGCCGTAAACTCGTGTATAAGGTCGGAAACATCTTCTAGGACATCATCGTCATTCTCATTCTCACATCGACACTCGACGAGACAGTTCGTGAATTCACAACTCCGATTTTCAGGCCAGACCACCGACACGGAGATCACAATCGACGGACAGCGGCGGAGCAGCGTGCCAAAATAACAATAACGAGAAGACCAGTAGACAGCCTGAAGATGATCGCGGCTGCCTCTCCGTACCCCTCATTCAATCTTAATGTACAGTTCTCAGATCGTGTAAACATTGCAGACACCACAGGAACGTTGTGCTTTGCACTCAGTGGAGGGTTCAGGAGGCAGCCTTGCTTGATTAAACTTGTCACCAGCAGGCTGCCAATAGACTGAGTGCAAGGAAGGCTGCCTATAAGTGTCGAAACCACGTAGCACATGTAGGCTACATAGTGGATGTAGGAACAAGTAGCAACAACATCGGTACGCTCATCGGAAGTGACACAACGCAACACATGTACAAGAGAAACGATCATCACTACAGACACCTATACACCTATACACACACCATCACAATGGTGGTTATTAGAAACCCTACAATAACACTCAAACACCAGGACATGAGTTTTAATCCGTCGTTTGTTGTGACGACATTCATATAAAAACAGTACCGTCATACTCGTCCTAGTTCGCTCAATACGGGATTCGAATTCGAGACGTATAATCATTTGGCCTCTGTGATCAACAGAAATAGTACTTTCCATTTTAACTATATCTCCGGTAAATAGTGGACTTTGGGTTGTTTCTCAATTTTATATTTCAACAAAACAAATTCAGTACATTTTCAGCGTATACTACTCTTATGTTGTAACCTATATTTTCTGGTGCGTTTCATTCGAAGGCGTACGTATGTACTTAGAAATGCATAACACACAACGAACAAAGGATAATGCCTACTGCACTAACAGTATGCAAAAAGCGCTATTGATCAACTGACTATATGGCACAGTGTTAAAGCAAATACACTATCAATCCGAAAGGCATGGGTCCGAAACTCGTATAATTTATACTATTTTTCATTGATGGGTGTGTGTTTTTGATGTTACTTTGTTGACCGCAGTAAAATAAGTGAACATAGTTCTCTATACAACTGCCTTATATAAGGCTTTCCATACATATTTGACGGTCGATCTTTTTGTGGTGGAGGTAGACCACCCATATTTCCTAGGTAGAACCAGTACTGTACACCTCCCGCCATCCATAAGAATTGGCACTTTCTCACTTTCTAGTCGAGCTGCCAGTGGGATTCGAACCCGTAGGGTGAGAGGCGAAAAGGTTTACAACGCAACGTCGTTAACCCTCGGCCACCTCGGCCAAAGAGACTTTTGAATTTGAAGTAAACTAAGAATTAAACCACTCCCATTTGCTTGAGGTACAAGATCATTAATCTTATATACAGTTAGAGTAGCTTTAAGAGAGGAAACACACTGTAATAAATGATGAACGTAATCGATTACTGATGCTTTACGATTATAACTATTCTTAGTATTGTTTGTGTGGATAAAGTATTTTGCAGGAAAATATGTCATCACACATTGAACAAACGGATATGTCATACCACACCGAACAAACGGATAAGATGTCATATCACACTAAACAAACGGATAAGATGGCATAAAGCATTGAACAATTATTAAAAATATCTCCTAATAGAACATTCAAAGTGTTGTACCACAGTAATAATGCAAACGGAGAAAGTTTTTTGACTCTATACACAAACAATCATGATCACCCGGTGTGTTCTAGTAATGGGTGTAGTGATGTTAAACAGGTTTTCATTTCTCTAGACTTAACGGACTACTTCAATCAGAGATCCATAGTAGATTTTCAGCGTGCCGAGGTTAATTTGAAATCCTATTATAATATACAATGAGTGGTCACATAGTGTACAAACTACACCAACATTACGTACTTATAAACTGTTTAAGGGACACCACTCTCCAGTGATTTAACTTAAAGTTAACCTTAACAAATATGAACGTTCATTGCTAGCTCAATTTAGATGTGGTATTTTACCTCTACGCGTAGAGACGTGTCGCTATGTAGGAGAATCAACACATGAGAGACTGTGTAAATTTTGTGACAGTGACGATGTAAAGGACGAAGTGCATTTCTCCTTAAATGCTCAGAATATGACTCTTTTCGATCCAATAGTTTTGGAGCTCTAATCCGCGAAAGTGATTTTATTCAACAATCCCCAGCATATCAGAAAACTTGCAAAGTTTATTGTTAAGGCATATTTACATCGCCAAAATTGTTTATATGTGTCATATTAACTATACTCCACGATTAACATGTTTAACTGTATTGTTTATCAAACATTTCATACACTCATTATACCTTATCTGTTGTGTAAATGTCCGTTATTTGAGGTTGTCACTTATGTAAAATTGCTATTATGTTTAACTTCGATCATTATTACTTGCATTATTTAAAAGTGGCTGCTGTTTTCTAAAGGTCCGAAGTATAGATTGCCTTCTGTGATTGATTTTAATGCATGTCGTGGTCAGATCGCCCAATCCATTGAGGATTTTAGTATTAAACGTTGTCGTAGAGAACATGCTGACCCTAACATCCTAACAATATTATTTTGAACATCACAGATACCCGTATTAACATCTATACCGCTGACATCTTCATACTTCCCCCTAGACCTAGGTTTTCATTTCGTAATTTAAAATCGGGTATCCAGGAATTTCATAATAAGTTTGTTTTAGTTCCAGCTGATAAAGCGGCTAATAATATAATTATTGTTTGACGCCTCCATTACGCCAATATTTTATCTCAGGAACTCGCGAGTACTAATTCCTATACTCCAGCGCAATCTACTGAAGATAATGTGGTTTCGACGCATATCATTCAGTGCAAGATTGTCAAGGCTGGAATAGACGAAAAGCAAACCAGACTTCCAACACAAACAACCATATAAAGCCCGTTTTATTTCCAATTCTAGTTCTTGAACCACTACAAATAACTCCAAACTTTTAACATACTGTCTTCCTGCCGTTATAGATCACGTTAGACAATATTGTGGTAAAACTTATGAAAACACTGGGTTTAATTTATTTTGGTATATAAAAAAATCAGGCGACATTCTTGATAAAATTTGCAATAAACGTCAAGATTTAAATATAAGTACTTATAATTTGTCTACATTATATACAATTTTACCACACCACCTTATCAAAGACAAGGTTATTGCTCTCCTTCAACAACCTTTGCAAGGGAAACTACCACATTTTTGGCCTGTAATAATATTAAAGCGTTTTTTACTGACAGCAGTTTGGGAACTACACTAGGTGGACTTGCCATGAATCACTTATTTTTCTATTAGATAATGTTTTCCTCATGCATCGAGTTTTTCTGAACGAACGCTCATCATTTGTGTGCATTGTAACAGTGTATTTAGCGGGCAATAGTGAAAATGTTTCATAGTCCGTCTATGGAAATTCAGCATGTTCTTAAGATTTATGGGCAAAACACACACATTTGCAAATAATGATAAAAACAAAAACGCTATGACCAAAGATATCTTAATATGGTATATGATAATACAGCACAAATAAAAATAAAAAAATTCGTACAAAATATGAATAAAATAGTTATTTTAGTTAATTTATAAAGTCATCGCTAACATACGAGCAAACTGTCCTATAATTTTTCAATTTCTTAATATTGCGATAAAATTCGAACTTTTAATTCAACATTTATATTTTTGTTTTAAAATAAAACGTCATATCACATTTGAATTGCAACACAGTTTTGAACAAGTATGGTATGCATCTTGTGGAATTATTTGGTTTAAGGTAAAACTCTACGGCAATAGAAACATATAGATTTAAATTGGAAAATAGCATGCACCTAATTTAAAATACTATTTAAAACGAACGGCGTAAAATTGGAGATTACTTTTAAATGTATACGTTCTAACTGACAGTTTCACATAATTCAATCACGCATTTTTTATGATAATCACTTCCGCTGAAAAATAGAGTCTTAAACAAAAGTGTTACGTTGTAAGTTGAACACCTCTCCTAATAAGAGAGTAATACATAAGTGGCACATGTCACAACATTTTTCCTGTGTATATACTGGCATTACAGAACCGCAAAATATAGTTGCTTCACCCGCATCGAGTCACGTATGCAGATGACGATACTACTTATTGTTTGGTAATGTTTTGAACTGTGTCAATAGTGCACCAAAATGTATTGTGTAATCTATAGAAACGCTTCGTTGGTTCGTTGGAAAGTTTTTGAAAATTAGACAAATGCAATTAGATCAATATATTATTGTTCAAAAAATGTTTATATTGCTTCGTATTAGAATGAAATACGTACATTTTACTTGTTATAAAAGGAACAAAAACAATTTAATTAACTTGAACATGTCGGTTTATGTTTTTCCCACAGTCATCGCAGTGAATTCGGTTTGCCACATTCGTTCGAAAGTAATAATGGAAGCCAAACAGAGAACATGAACCTGGGATCTCTGTTTATCATTCACCGTGGAAATTATCCAATGTGTTTTTACTACATAGTCCATCATTTGTTCACGCATGAAAGCACTAAATTCCCCCTGTTTAGTAATTCCCCAGTACGCTACATCGTCATCCTCTAATTAGAGAGGTTATTAAACTCGACAACACTACGCTAGGGTGTCATCCGAGTCGAGATAATCGTCGCAAAAATTTAACCCAAAGGCTACCTGGATACTTTAGTAGTAAGGGAAATGACGGGGGAGTAAGATGCAGGTGCAATTATGGTGCAGTTGCAGGCGTTATAATTGTATTGCTGCAATAATTGATTGCTTACCTTGCATGGATGTGTGAAATGCAAATATTGACAAGTTTGAATTGACGAGTAAGTGCATTATGGCGATAGTATTTCCTATTTTCAATGATGAAACAAAGAAGAGAATTTTAATACACCAAGAGAAAAAATGTAACAAGTGAAAACATTGCATAATATTTACGGAGCTACTCACAGTAAGTTCCGGTGCAACAATACAAACAACAGCCATGCTGCCAGTCTTCAGACCAACCAACAAGTGTTCATGAGTGGCAATGTTAACAAAGAATAAAGGCATATGACGTCACAAACACAAACAAGGTTGGCAATAAGGCTACATGCTTGGAACGGTCAGTGGCAAACAAATCCGTTGGGGTTTAATAGGTTTTAGGGTGCACCAAACCTCACACTTACCCTACTGTAATCCCAATAAAACGGGACAGTGTAAATAAAGAAATCCCCGTCATAAACTATTCTTTAACAAAAAAAGCAGCATTAATAGGCAATATAAATCAAACAAAAAGATGCTCCTGTATATATAAATACAACAAAATAGCCTAGAAAGCCACAAAGAAGGTACTCAATGACTGGCAGAAGCCAGAGCAACAAGAGAATAAACTTTCGAGGGCACAACAAGACAAGATTGCAGACAAACATCAAACGTAACCGTCCTTTTGGACTTTAGGTAGACGTCATCATAGGGTTCACAGCCTGTCCGGTCATCGTACAATTAACATGATTAAAGAGGAAAGTGTAGCGGCTTTGTGTAAATGGGTCAAACACCAAGCATGCGATGCGTTGCAAAATGATAGGATCATAACCACTTTCATAAACCTTTCACTCGATAGCAGCAGCAGTAGTAAAGACGACGACGAAGCTATTTGGAACCCTGACACTGTTCTGAACACTAACAGTATTCCACCTTACGGCTGTAAACAAATACCGAAAAATCAAGCTCTCTTTTTAGCTCAGATAATTCTAATATACGTTTCAATATAGCTCAGATAATTCTAATATACGTTTCAATGCCGCAGTTAATTTTGGAGTCAAATGATAAGGAATTATGGATGGTGCTTTTAAGCACATCTATTGGATATATATTACCATCGTCGCGCCTGAAATATGTAAAGTCAGCTCCGTCATCGTCATCATCATCATTCTACACCTCGTCATCTCCACGACCACCATCATTATCATCATCAACAGCGGCATCAGCAGCATCAGTCATGTAACTGAACGTAACGTACAAAATCCTGTTTTAAAACACTAGTTTCATAATAAAAATACTCATTATGGACAGTGCTAAACTTAATAAGCGGTATTTAAAAAGAATATACACTGGTCCATTCCATCCTGCAAATTTTACCGGCGCTGAAAAATTGAAAAGAGTTACAGATCGAGAGGGGGTGAGGAAAATAAGTGAAAATGAAGCAAGACACATATACAGTTACCAGGCCTGTAATGCACTCATTTTAACGAACTCATTTTGTAATACGTGGTATATATGACCAGTTCGACATAGACCTGGTGGACATGAGTAGACTGGCAAAATATAACGACGGTGTGATTTTTCTATTAGTGGCAATTGACGTCTTCAGTAGGGTCGCCATGGTAACACCCTTGTAAAACAAACAGTCCGACACTTTACGCTCTTTTACGTTCTATACGCTCTTAAAGCTATGCTTGGAGAGTCTAGTAATACTTCAGGGTAATAAGGTCGGACTGCGGACCAGAATTTAAGAACAATAAAATGTCTGCATTTCTAACAGATAACAATATAAAGCATATATTTGCCTATCCTCCGGTCAAGGCGTGGTATGGGGAACGTCTGATATATCGGTTTCTTCATCACATTAATACGTAAGGTTACTTGGACAAGCTGCCTCCCTGGTGCGAGCCTACAACCACCGACTACATCGATCGCTGCTCTGGCACATAAGCCCGACGGAAGTAAACAAAACTAATGAAACCTTTCTGTTTAATGATATGTACAAAATCCGACTGTACGCTAAAACTATAAAGGATAAAACAGTGTCCATTTCCAAAGATAAAGAAAAGTCGAGCCTGATGTCCGTATCCAAATTTAAATGTAAACGCGGTCAGGTAGTGCGTACCAGCTATAGCAGACAAACATGTGAACGCAGTTTCGATCTGAAATTTTCTGAAAAAGTATTCAAAATAAAAGCAAGATTCCGGAAAGACATAAACCCATTCATCTTATCGAAGATCTATAAGGCCAGCGTAAAGTTCCAGTTACAAGCTGTGTCAAAATCGGAAGAGAATTTATTTAATTTAGAGAAAATAGTTAAACGTAGAAGCAAGCAACAAGCTCTGGTTTGCAGGCTGGGATATCTCGCCAATTCGTTACATGGCATCCTTTTTCGTCATTGAAAAATATTTAAATCTCAAAAATACCGCAAATTATGTTGTCATGGTGATTGTTATCGGACATTTTTTTGTAAATATGGCTGTGGGCAATATTGTGTCATAGTGATTCTGGTGTGATAAGCAACATGTTCAAAACTATAGAATAATTTCAGTCAGAAAATAAGCAACAATTACGAAACTTAGCCACATATGTATTTAAAGGATTTGAAAAAAGAAAAAGTATTATCTGTGAAAACTCCCAATAACAATTATGTTGGTGTTTTTATTTAACACGTTCCGTGCAACTTAGAGCTATAATATATCATGTATGTCAAAATTCAGAGAGAAGCTGTTAAACAACAATAGCGTAATACTTAAAATTTTCATATCTTAAAAACACTTGTTACTAAAGAATAGCGCATTTCATGTGTGACATTGTTAGATTAATATAACATTGTATTAGATAAGCATGATTCTAAGTAATATTTATATTAACACTGTCATAACGCCATTGATATATTAGAAATGTTTGTTATAAAATTGTTTAAAATTGTGCTCAAGAGTCATATATGACTCATTGCATAATATGTATGTACTTTGTAAGGTTTATTTGGGATGGCCTTGACCCAAATAGACCTATGACGAGGCTAATAAAAGTTCTTCTTCTAAGCTTATGTTTACATTACAAAAATGTTATTGTCATGTTACGTAAATTGACGTTTGTTTCGCGTTTGATTGTACGTATTGTATACCGTAGAATGCTAACTGCTGTTTCATTGGTTTATGACGAACAAGCTAGAATGGATAGTTATAACACTACTTCGAATCTGTATATTCCTGACTTTCAGGCTTGGAGTGACCTTTACGAAAGAAGGTTAAAACAGGAACCCGAAAATTGGCTTGGGATTTCAGACAGAGCATGCAGCGCTTGAAGATCGCGAGCAGTTACAGCAGATTGTAAATAACCAATCTGAGCGAGCCCCAACTTAAACACGGTCAAGTTTACCCGAGCCAAAGATAGCGAACATCATTTCGCCGACCGAACAAACACTTCAGCAGGCTGAGAGTGTAATGAAAACGGCCCGGAATACACATAAAGCAGGTAAAAAAATGGGCAGGTCAAAGGGTAGCAGCAGTAGTAGCGGAAGTACAAAGGGCGGACGACACTTGAAAAGTAAGGGTGACGGAAGTAAAGAGAAAATGTCTGACACTTTCAGCTACATGAATTTGCGTGATATTTTAGCAAAACGAAATAAGAATACAGGTGTAAAACGATTTCTATTTTCACACCGGAAAGCAAAAACGACGTGGGTCCGATTAAACTGGATCTATTCACTTGTCCTCCAAGCCAAATCGCCGTTCTGAAGCAATACTATGAAATTGTTAGGCCTATCTCTCAATACAATGGCCTAAAACCATTAGTATTTCAGACGACATTACATCGTGATTCGTAACGAATGTGTCTAAATCTAAACTGTTTCTCATGTGTCGTCTGCTCAAAGCAGATGGTAGTCTGTTTTCGAATGAAAAAATAACGTCGGTGAGCATAATGTTTCATGCTTTGTGTGCTGAAATAGACGTAAAAATGAACGAGACTCTGGTTAACAGTTCAGGAAATATGTACCCTTATATTGCGTATTTCAACACTATCCTGCGTAACAATGGTGAACTTCAATCAACCAATCTAACAGAACAACTTTACATTGCCGACTCGCCTGGCTCTTTTGATAACACGAAGCCAGCACGACCAAACTACGGCTTGTTTAGCAGACACATGATGGTTAGAGGGTCTCGAATGTTTGAATTGGCCGGGCCTATTTTCAGCGACTGTCTCATGCTCGATAGATATCTGCTTAACGGCGTGAAGCTGGATATTAACATGAAACGGACGTCACCTAAATTTTGTCTAATGAGCTCCGACGATTTAGGAATGGCAGCAAAGTATAGGGTTGAGATAGAAGACTCATATTTAAGACTACACAAACTAAAAATAAACCCAGCAATTTTAGTCGCACAAGTTTTTTAAAACTGTCACCGTAAAGTACCCTTATACCATGAGAAACATCACATGCTGTACTGTACCACTGAACCAAACGATCTTCAACTGGAATCATATAACCGAATTCCCGCTACCAAAATTTATTCTGATCGCATTTTGTCATAATGAAGCAGTGACAGGGTCGTACAAGGAAATCCCATGGAACTTTATACACTGTAATGTCAGACATTGTCATTATGTGTAAATGGTGTTTCCGTGCCAGGCGATCCGTTCGACGTGAACTATATTTAGAATGGAGATTGTGCGCACGTGTTACAATTATTTGACCGTTTTTATGATGCCACGAATAAAATCAATCTTGGGCTTAGTCGCGATGATGTTAAAAAAGGCTATGCCTTGTATCTGTTCCACCTAGATCCCTGCTTTAGCGAGAATATACAGTTTCCGCTCCTAAAATCAGGAGAGATGTCTCTAAATGCTAGATGCGGATCGCCATTGACAGAGGGCGCTACCTGCGTTATAGTTACAGAAAGGTATGTACTTTTAGAATTCGACGAGACACGCAGTGTGAAAATCAACTGAGCCTTTAATGGCAGAACTGACACTTGAGTACCATTTTAATGCATGTCATTATCACATAATACAACATCTTAGCGTTATTTTCTATGCAGCTTTTCCACAATCGGATAAGTTTTTGGAAATAGTGTAATGTGGAAGAATGATTGTTTCAAATGGGGTTCTCTCATTAAACATGTGCTTCATCATCATTATCATCATCATATTATTATTATCAATATTATTATTATTATTATTATTGTTATTATTATTGTACTTAACGTATTTTCTATGCATGCATATAGATTGTAGATTTTCTAAAAAAATGTCATCACAATTTAAAACTGACTTCTTCTTCCATTTCAAAATCCTATACGCATTACATGAAGCAAAACCTGTCGGTATGTGTCGAGATGATTTGTGCGGAAATAAAGAAAATCAAGAAGTGTTGATTAATAAATATGCTAATAATTTAGCGCTTAATTGTCTCATTTTTACCAATTATGATTTGTAATGCGAGTTATTTAGTTTTAGCACGCGTCTAGTCAGCCATAATCAGTGTGACCTAAAGACCCGTCGGTAAGCTTAGATTAACATCGATTCAGTAGCGTTGTGCTAATTAATGCGAGTTATTTAGCGTTCAGTTGCATCCATTCAAACATATCTTGCTGGTAGGCATTTGTAAGCGAGTCATTTAGTTTTAGCACGCGTCTAGTCAGCCATAATCAGTGTGATAGACACTTTGATCTAAAGACCCGTCGCTAACCTTGGCTAATCATCGTTTAAGTAGCTATGTGCTAATTAATGCGAGTTATTTAGCGTTCAACTGCATCCATTCAAATAAATATTGGTGGTAGACTTTCTAAGCGAGTTTTTTAATTTTAAAGGGCGTCTATTCAACCACAATCATTGCGTTAGACACTCTGATCTAAAGACCGGTCCGTTAGCTTATCACTCTTTAATCGTTTAATTTAATTCACACTTTGCATTGAAACTTTTACATGACATCATCAAAATAATTTGACCAATCAGTGATCAATAAAATAAAAGACCTCTACATTCTGGTAGGGGGTAAACTCGGTGTTTATCATTGGTGCTCAACTGACTTTAACCCGTTATACAACTCTTTTGTATTGATAATTATATTGAAAGCTTTGTTTTTTGTGTACATCTATGTATCTTCTTTTGGTGTTGTCTGATTTTAAAACACCAATATGGATAGATTTAATTTAAATCATGGTCTAATATTTTCATTTTTCATATAGAGATTGAGGATAAAATCCGAGTAAACCCCTTTATTTTCACCTACTGAATATCTCAACCTACCGTAAGTTGACCGATGTGAAAGTTATGAATAACAATTATGATGATTGTTTTTTTTGTTAAGTATTTAACCATCATGAAGTCTACACTACAATATACTTAATATGATAGAGGGTAATGTGATCATTATTTGTGTTAAGAAAATAAAAATAAATGTTTTTTTATTTTCTTAAGATGTATCATGCGTCTCGTACTTTCGTCTCGTACTTTTCAAATAACTTTATATTATGAAAAATCGTAACAGTGACAAATACCGGATATTATTTTAGGATAGAACAGTTGCAGTGCATATCAATATGGCGTTAAAATGATTTTAATTTTACTTAAGACTTTAATCATGTGTGATAACTTATAATGGCGGATAAACATAATGACGAAGACTGGTGGTTATCATACGATAATCGATTGCATGATCAAAGTATAGTTGACCAAGAACGTTCCAGGTTGAATAATGTGTTACCTCCGAGGGCAATGCTTCCCCCAAAATCAATTCTCAAAAGGTTTTCAAAAATGTGAAGATAGATTTGGGAGGAATTTTTACACTTAAACGCCATCAGGAGAGGAATGTGTGTGGTATTAAGCATACAATCCACAATTGCCAACTCAAGAAGACCGAATACCTGAAGAAGCACTTAGAAATATGACGGGGGAGGGTTATTACAGAGGCCCGCTGCAAATACACCATCGGTGCAACAACAGCTCCACAAACATCATCTGCTACAGTGCCACAGCCGCCTATAATTTCAGTTAAACGCTTTAATTATTAAGTGCGGAAAGTGCAAGAAACAATTTGGTCGGGAATTTAATCTACATGTAACTTTTGCACCATTAATGCAATAGAGCGTATTTTCACTTGTACAATATGCTCCACAACATTTGACAGCCACGCTTTCTTAAAGAAGCATAACAATAAACATGCTCCATCTACGAGATCGAATCGTGCGACCGACAAAGATCCATCAAGTCCGAAAATGTCCAACGGTGGGGCCGTCGGCGGCGCAGACGGGAATGACAATCCTGGTGGAAATGGTTGTGGTAGTGATGGTACTGGTAGTGGTAGTGTTGGTGATGGCGGTAGTCGTGGTGGTTGTGGTGGTGATGCTGCTGGTGGTAATGATGATTTTGCTGTTTACGATGATGATGGCGATAATGTACGAACAATATGGATGATATCGATCAGACTTTTTAAATAATTTAAGCTGAGAGTGTTTCCTCTTGTGCAGGAAATAACGATGATTCTCTATTTCAGTCCATCCGTGTATTCTCAGACAATACCAAGATACAGTCAGATTTCTCAATTTCTGTCGGGTTCGCGATTTTGGGTGAGTGTGCTTATATAAAATGAATTTGTATTGACATGTTTATTCAAACATTGCATTCAAACAACAACATGCCATGCATGCGACACAGGTGGTTTTAATTATTGCTTTTATTTGTATTTTAGAACTGAGTAAACTGAGGATGTACTAGTTATTCTACGATTTTGTGATGAAAGAATTCAAAAAGGAACATGTCACTCTAGTTTACTCAGACACAGACCGTTTCCTACTTCATATCAAAGGGATTTCCAACGTCGATGACACACTGTGGCGAAACAAGAACCTTTGCGATGTTTTCATCCCTTCCACACCGCCATCGGCTTAAAGACAACACCAACAAGCAGGTAAGCATTGGCTACATAGTGTTTGTATTACAATATGAGACAACATTATAATAAATATCCCAATGTAAATATACATATTTTTTGTTTCATATACTGTTATCTTTCATGTGCCACGAAAAATTAAATATAAATAAAAACAAATAAATAAATATTAAATAAATAAAGAAAGAAATCAATTACTAAATAAATAAATAAAATAGTAAAAAAAGTATTTTTTTTTTAATTTCATAAACTATTATTTTTCAGGTACCCTGGAAAATGAAATTTCAACTCGGAGAGTATATGTTAATATGCAGCATGCTAGATACAAGGAGTGTCTTCTGTCGGAAATGTGATACAAAGGCAACACGAAAAATGTTCGCCATTTCGGTCAGGATCATGTATCCACTGAGAAGACAATGCTATCTCCGGTGGAAACTAAACGATCATTGTCAATGAATCATTATGTCATGGAAATTGTATGATTGCAATGTACGCAGATAATGATCCAGATTGGTAAAACTATCTCCCATCGCACAAAATATCGATCATGCTAAATCAGAACATTTCAAATACATAATAATGTGTAGATATAAAGAATCCAACAGAGACGGTAACTATATATATACTGAACCAAACAGCTAACGCACCAATAGACAATACCTTTAATGTATGAACTTATTATATGCCCACTGGAACAGTTGGAGACGGGTGATTTGAATGATTTTTTTTAATTTATTGACAAGATATTTGTCTCGTTCAGAATGAAAATTGTTTGGATTTATTGATTTTTATTATTAGCTGCTTGGTTCAGTATATATAGCGGATGTGGATCAATTGAATAATAGGTGCCACCGATAATGACGGTTTGTGATTTTTTTGAATGAATATTGAAAGCAAGTGTGGATTAGTTGATATATTCGAGTGAACTGTGATAATACAATTACTTAAAGCACAGGACAATTCCATCACCACTATGTGCCTTTTGACTGTTAATCACAGTCTGCGGCATGCTAATTCGCTTGTAACATAGCACGCATTGTGTGGCAGATGGGGTATGAGCCCGAATCAGTCATTAGTCAGACAACCGCAGTACCAACGGCTCTGGGGTTTCGGGTTAGGTGATGAATGCTCGAAAATTTCGTAACATAATTTTGTGTTTTTTTTGTATGTAACTTGTATATGTGAAACTATACACAAATATTTCAGCCCTTATAATATACAGTTCAACGATGTGCTAAAACTGATCCGCTTCACAGGTTGTATTATTGCTCGAACACGACAAAACTAATTATCAGGTCACACGTATGTCCGATTGGTCCGCATAATTAACCAAACAGATGGGCACAATTAGAATTGACTGTTTTCCACAGTATATAAAAATCAGTCAGTAAATTTTAAATTCATAACATTCCAATTCAGACCATCGAATAGGCAGGACGTGTTGCGGCCGATTGGAGCAAGGTGACCCCGCAACACATGCCGATGTCGGGAATCTCCCTTACGCTATGGGGAGCTATTAAGAATCACTGATGTACATATGTTTTTAATCAACGATATTTTTAACGTGGTCCTGGAGAGGGGCGATTGATAGACATCTACTGAAAATTTCCGACGTCGAGATACAACATGTCACCGCAAGCGACGAGGGGAACCTACGGCAACACCACGGGCACCGAATGCTGAAATAACCCTGTGAGATGTACACCTGTCGTATGATGTATGGCAACCAAAGGGTTCTAAAATAACCATTATACCACCTTGTGGATACCGGAGGAGCCATTACCAATAGATTCACGGGCAGCACGTGCAGCCGGATTGACCTACTTTTGACACATTTGTACAACTTTCGGTTCCTGCTTTAACCTTCTTCGCCTTGTAGATCTTCGATCAGATAAATGGATATATTGTCTTTCCTGAATCTTGCTTTTACTTTTAATACTTCTTCAGAAAGTTCTGATGGAAACTACGTTCAAATGTTCGTCTGCTGTAGCTGGTACGCTCTAGCTGACCGCGTTTACATTTAGCTCGACTTTTCTTTAGCTTTGGAAATGGATACTGTTTTATCCTTCATAGTTTTAGCGTACGGTCGGTTTATGTTCATATCGTTAAACAGAGCAGCTTCATTAGCTGTGTTTACTTCCTTCGTGGTTATGTTCCCGAGCAGCGATCGGTGTGGTCGATGGTTGTAGACTCGCACCAGGGACGGCAGCTTGTCCAAGTAACGATATTATTGTGATGAAGAATCCGATATATTATACGCTTAAGTGTTAAATTTAGACGTTCCACATACCCAGCCTTACATGGATGGAGATGTACCTCGTGCTACCTCATACGGGGTGTATATATCCCAGCTCATTCGATTTGCTAGAGCGTGTTATGATGTTATAGACTTCAATGATCGAGATCAAGTTATTACAAGTAAACTTTTTCAGCAGGGTTTTCGTTATCACAAACTACGTAGATCTTTCTCTAAATTCTACCGCCGCAACGAGGGCCTGCTGGAATAGTACAACACCAACCTTAAAACACTTCTGCGACTAGGCATATCACAACCCTCATTTTATGGAGATGTGGTCTATAAACTTCGAAAGTTAAAGGGGTCTGACGGGTTTCCTGACCGCTTTACAAATTTAATCAGGAAGTTCGTTCGAAAAGGATATAACCCTTTGGTTTTACAGCGCACTGCATGTTTAGTGATTGACCCCTCTACAATCAATCATTACGCTTCACCTTTCACTTGTGCGATGACTGAACTACCTCTTGGGACTCTATGATTGTACCTACTGAAACCCCAACTAAGGGAGTTGGGTGTATGAGCTTTCGTCCCTCGGGTTTTCTGGTCGTACCCTAGATTGGTTTTCTCTTTAGCTGCAACTACTATAGTTGTTCAGTACGATTCTGGATACATCCTGAGATGTTAATTATTTTGTATGTGTTTCTTTAGATAGTTTCTCTGGATGTGGACTTTATTGTTAGAGAATTCCTTTTGATGCGATGTAGTTTTGTTTACACTGTCTTGTCTATTTGGGCGCTGAAGACAGGATAATAGCGAGGATTGTGCGCATATAAAATCGATTCAAGCTAACCAGTAGGCCTTATTGCCTACTGACCGTTCCAAGTTGGTAACCCTGTCTTCATCACCCTTTCTGTTGTGTTTTGTCTCTTTCATTGTATTATCAAGTACTTGTTTGCAGTACAATGCGGACCTACGATGCCATTGCGTTCGGACGCTGTGGTTTCTATAGGACCCTATATCTCATTTTTGACCGCAGACAAATATATGCTTAATAGTGTTATCTCTTAGAAATGCAGATAGTTTATTGTTTTTAAATTCTGTTCCGAAGTTCGACCTTATGACCCTGACAGTTTTCCTAGACTCTCCAAGCATAGTTTTAAGAGCGTGTAGAACGGTATCAGACGGTTTGTTTTTCAAGGGTGTTACCATGGCAACCCTAATGAAGACGTCAATCGCCACTAATAAAAAAGTCACGCCGTCGTTATATTTTGCCAGTCTACTCATGTCCGCCAGGTCTATGTCGAACTGGTCATATATACCACGTGTTACAAGATGAGTTCGTTGAAATGAGCGCATAACCGGCCTGTTAACTGTACATGTGTCTTGCTTCTGCAAGAAAGACATTATTTCATTTTCACTTATTTTCTCACTCCCTCTCGATCTGTAACTCTTTTCAATTTTTCAGGGCCAGTAAAACTTGCAGGATGGAATGGATCAGTGTGTATTCTTTTGAAATAATGCTCATGAAGTTTAGCCCTGTCCATAATTAGTATTATTATGAAACTAATGTTTTAAAACAGGATTTTGAATATTACGTCTTGTTACACGACTGATGCTTCTGATGCTGCTGATGCTGCTGTTAATGATGATAATGATGGTGGTCGTAGAGATGACGAGATACAGGAGGATGATGATGACGATGGCGGCGCTGACTTTAAATATTTCAGGCGCGACGATGGTAATATACATCTTATACAAGTGCTTAAAAGCACCATCCATAATTCCTTATCATTTGACTCCAAAATTATATGCCAGAGTAAAACGGCAATAATGCCGTAGATTAGAATTATCTGAGCTAAAATGAGAGCTCCATTTTCCTCTTTTGCTTACAGCTTAAAACGCCGTAAGGTGGAATACTGTTAGTATGTAGCACTACGGGGTCGTATGCTATGCTTGGTACATTTAATAACAAGGTCTGGACTTCGCGTTGTGATTTCCATAATTTTATTGGTACATATAAAACAGTCCGAATAATATATATGCATATCCGTTTGTATAGTGGTTTTCTAGTACTTCCATTTGTTAACTAATTAAATAGTCCCTATTATTAAATGTTTTAGGTTCACAAAGTAAAATAGTATTTAGAAACTTTCAAATGTCCAAATCTTCATGACTGCCCCACGATACTGGCTTCCATAGTATAGTTTAACTTATCCCACACCCTGTCTTAGACTGCGGGAGTCCATCTTGTGGATACAAGTATTGAAACTGACTCTCACTCTTTAACCACCGACTCTAGACTCTCTTAGTCTTCCGTGCGCTCAATATTATATTAGAAGATTCCCCCAGAATACCTTTCGGCAGTTTGTCATGCCTCACATATGGACATCGACCTGTGTAGCTACAGGTTAACGCCACGGTGATTACCTCAGAGTATGCATAAATTACCCAAAGACCTTTCAGCGAATGGTTTCCACTAATATGGCAATACCTTTTATTTCCCAGAATTCATAGTTTAGAACAGGTAAACAATAACAGCTGTTCCGATGATTAACCAACAACTAACGGACAGTATTAGAAAACTCCCATTGCATGATCAGTTATAAGAGGGGTGTATTTGAATACAAGTGTGTTACATTTGTAACTGTTAGGTTAAATACAGTGGCGAGGCTGTAGTGTTACAAGTATTCAGAACAGTGTCAGGGTTCAAAATAGCTTCGTCGTCGTCTTTACTGCTGATGCTGCTGCTGCTACCGAGTCTTCTATTGAAAGTAGCATCTTCTCGTTCACACCCATTTCGGATATCTCCAATGTATCCATGATACTGTCTTGTATTGTATTAAACTTAGTTACTTCTAATCAAATGCTGAACACTTGTTGGTTGGTTTGAAGACTGGAAACATGGCTGTTGTTGGTGTTGTTGCACCTGACTTACTATGAGCAGCTTCGTAAATATGATGTAATATTTTCACTTGTTTCATTTCTTCTCTTTGTGTATTAAAATTCTTTTCTTTGTTTCATCATTGAAAATAGGAAATACTATCGCCTTAATTTACTTACTCGCCTATTCAAACTTGTCAATATTTGCATTTCACACTTCCATGCAAGATAAACAGTCAATTATCGCAATAATATAATTATAACACCTGCACCTGCACCATAACTACACCTGCACCCTTACTCCTTTCTCCCCCGTCATTTCCCTTACTACTACTGTTGACATTAATAATGTGTGTGACGAGATTCTAAATGGATCAGTTACTTCAAATGCGACTGCATTTGATCATCTTTGATCGTGACCATTAGGCTTTAAATCCACGGAGGCAGTTACAAATACCTTTTTTTAAACCATTACATATTGGTAATGTTAAGACATTTTCGTCCATGAATAACATTGTTTCAAGGTTACTAACATATTGATATGAGCAGTATACTACTTACTTACATATTGATATGACAGTCATCGTGTGTATATGCTTTCCATAAACGATATAAAATCATATGTTGAATATAGGATCCCAAGATACTTGGTAAACCATGACGTGACACTCATAAAGCGTACTTGGAGTTCTTTGGCTATGATTACAATCAGTTTTTTTGCCACTCACCAGAAAAGGACCAGCACTTAAGGGAAGAGATTTCTTGAAGGTTTTTTTTATTTTGTTATTTCAGCCGTTTTAATTTCAAGAGACGCTAACCCTAAACCTTAGCATAATGCGTGCCAAAATGACTGAACGTTGTCTGCGCCAAAGGCCGTGTTCGCTCCGAAGATCAAATAATAATAAATTGCTTCACGACAAAGAAAAGATGATCTCACTGTCAGAAAGTCATTTAATTAACACATTTTATTAAAAGCAATAGTGGTAAGCAGAAGAGAAAATCAACCTATATTATTGTTGTTGTCCAAAGTCCTGAATGGTCCATGTGCAAAAATCTCAGTTCATTGTGATAAAGTCATTAGTAATGGAATTAAGAAGATGGAAATAACTAATACAATACCTATTAGAGGAACTGATGAAAAACGCAAGCTTGGCCAAGATAATATCAAAACCAAACACGCAAGCTGATTAGCATATGATAACAGAGACATTGCAATATCGTATATTGATCAAACGTTGTTATTTATTCAAAATAATGTCTTGGAGTTTAGGCGAGTGAGGTGGTATTGTTCCTTATATCCGTTTGAGAAGCCTCCACGTTGAGAATAACTGGTATTTATTTGTTATCATAAACTTTGGATGAAGACAGAACGCATCGTCTATGCACGTTTTTGTCGAATTTAACTGTGTCTAGAAAATTAAGCCCGAATATATACAGCATGTTCACAGTTGTGCATGTTCTTACTGGCATACAACCAAACGTTCGAAGTTTCAGATATATATTGGTACATGGCTTCGTAAGACCTTTCCTCTCGGAAAAAATACTAAAAAAACACATAACACAGCAAATAGTATTCCTTCATAGTTTCATTATTGACAGAGTACGCGTTTGGCTGAAGGATGTGGTCAAACTTAGGCTGCAAAATTTTGCAAACTCTTTACGTTAAATACAGTACTGAAATGGCTCAATTTGTCAAAGAGGAACTTCAAAATTGAAGGATTAATCGTCTTTTATCGATTGTCAGTTATGAGTTATTCACTTTCTGATAAATTATCGTTAGTCAGTTTGAGCGATGAAGACAGCTATAATAGCGAGGTTGTGTATACACAAAATTTAAGCTAACCAGTAGACTTTATTGCCTAATGACCGTTCCAAGTCAGTAATCCTGTCTTCACCACTCGTTGTATTGTGTATTGTCCTTTTTATTGTACACTTATTTGCTCTTTGTGGTGTAGTGCGGGTATACGGTGCCATTGCGCTTGGGTGCTGTGATAACTATCGGACCATTCGTCTCATATTGTTTTATTGTGCATGTTCTGATTTCTAATTTTACCCTATAAACCCAGATCACACCGTTCATAATTGATATTTGCTTAACCTTCTTACTGCAATAAATATAAGTATTGTTTAACGGTTTATACAGAGGGTTAAGGGATATAATAATCACTTGGGTAAAACGTCTAAATTTAAACGAAGGAAAAGCGTCCCTTAAGTTTCTGATTTAGTTTAATTATATTAGATAGCAAAATGTCAGAAATTATCATCCTGTAACTGTGTAATTTTAATGGGTTATTTTGCACCATAATTTACATAATTTCATTGCATCCCTAGAATTGTCAAGCCTTTGATGATAACCTTTTGACTTTTAAAATGTTGTCAATAAAATGTTTTATAACAGCAAATAGTTATATCTCCGTTTATTGTGACTATATATATGTTTCGTTTTAAAACCACAGTCAGAAAATAATCTTTTTTTTTCTTTCTGAGAGAAGTTACACTCATTGGTACAGTTTGCATGGAAAAATCAACCAAGTCATTTCACTTCTGCATAAATGTATACGTATATGGTTAATCTTCAAGACTGGACAATTTTAAAATAATACATAAGCTGGAAGAATTGAATTTAAATAGAAACTGAGTCTTTACTACCTATGCTTCTATACACCCAGATGCAATGTTTTATGGTCAATAAGCGTCCTGAACACTGAGACGTACTATAATATCATGGAAAATTATTAAGAGAGGATTAGTCAGGATATATTATCAGAATTCCGTAATTGTTACATTACCTGCAAATTAAAAGAAAAGTGTACCCATGGAAACATATACTTAAACCCGCAATGTTGAATCTAAAAAACGTGTGTATATATACATATCCAAATCAGTTTAAAGGGGTTACATCAGGCTTTTCTTGGGGGTCTAAGGGTTCGACTTAAATAATACGTTCCAAATCAAAATCTCTCACAATTTTTTTTTTAAAACACGCTTCTAAAACAAAATTTTGATTCATACTGTTTTTATAATGGATAAGAACATTTCAAAGAAATGGGGGTCCAGGGGTTCTCTACCTGAAAATCACGTTTCTAAAACAAATTTGTTGATGCATACTATTTTTATAATGGATAAGAACATTTCAAAAAAGTACAACACCAACCTTAAAACTCTTCTGCGACTAGGAATATCACAACCCTTCGTAAGTTGAAGGGATCTGGCGGATTTCCTGACCACTTTACAAAATTAATCAGAAAATTCGTCAGAAAAGGGTACGACCCTCTAGTATTACAACGCACTGCCTGTTTAGTGATTGACCCCTCTACATTCACTCACTACGCTTCACTTTTCCCTTGTGCGATGACTGGATACTTTGATCTGTTGGATGTGATTGATGCTTCCAAGTTATCGCATTGTCAATATTCATTGACATTCACACTAGTGTTTGTTATGTGCTGTGTGGCGGCTATAAGTAATAGGTCGCCCCGACAACAAATCCGTTGTGGTATTAATTGCTGGTCCTTTGGGATCATCAAGTCCAATCTTTGTGACTTTAAAGAAGAATACCGTTTAAGCCGGTTCTAATGGGCGTGTGAGGTGTTGCATCTTATATTTACCTCTCATGAACAGACTCAATAAAACCTATTCTGCAACTTTTCTCTATTGTTTGTGTTTGATGCTCCCAGGGGATGCCATTTTCAGTATTTATTGGGGCTGCTTTGCAAATACTGTATACTTATTACAATATGACATGTCTTCTACTACAATACAGCCATATATCGACTATCCATTTGATTTGGATTTGTTTGAATATCATCTTCGGTACTTGAGTTCATAGAAGGCATTAATCAATAGGCATGCGCATGAATGCAAAATGGTTACTTCGTTAAGCTCTGAACCTTCGACTGTTTGTGTACGTTCCTTTTTTATGATATAAAATATATTGATCTCAACGTCAAAGATGTATTTGTCTGCGGTCTTGTCTTGTCGTGCTCTCAATGGTTTATTCTCTTGTTGCTCTGGTTTCTGCCAAGTCAATGAGTACCTTCTTTGTGACGTTCGAGGCTATTGTTTTTTTGTGTATATACATATATATACACGAGCATCTTTGTGTTTTGCTTATATTGCCTATTAATGCTGCCTTGTTGGTTAGAGAATAGTTCATGGCGTGGATTTCTTTATTTACACTGTCCCGTTTAATTGGGATGACAGTAGGGTAAGTTTGAGGTTTCGTGCACCCTAGAACCTGGTTTAAACCCCAGCGGCCTTTTTGGCCACTGACCGTTCCAAGGCGGTAACCCTACTGTCAACCTTTTTTTGTGTTTGTGACGTCTTATGCCGTTATTATTACAATTGCCTTTCTTGTTTGTCTTTTTGCGTGTTTTGTGGTTTACTATGTTCTGTGGAAGCTTCATTTCTTGTTCGATTTTTATACTTACTTTGCAAATGGAGAACTAATTAACAAATATTATGAAAAGGGAGAGGATTTCATTTTTGATATTGTTACATGTAAGTATCCCCATTTAGAAGTTCCTCAACTTATTCGTTTTTTCTTAGGGATTGTAGTCGAGTTGAGGAATTTAATATTCGTAACATTTGTATAACTCAAAAGCTACTCCGTCAGGGCTATCGCCACCATAAATTTCGAAGAGCCGGTACACAATTCAAGTATCGCAACACTGTTCTAATTTAAAATAAAACGGTAATTTTAGAACTCTATTGCGACAAGGAATAATATAACCCGATTCCTATGGTGAAGTGATTTACAAACTTCGTAAGAGCATTGATCATCATCATTTTGTTATTAAACTTGTTATTAAGAAAGAGTATATCAAAATAGAATATAACGACACTATCATTTTGAAACGCATGTATAGTGGTTGGCACATTTACAGTTCTCCATTACCATGATTACGCTTTTCTCTTTGATTGTGCGATGACCGGATCTATGGTGGACCCTATGACAACGTCTACCTAAATCCTCAAAGGACGGTAACGTCTGATGTTTGTCTTGAATCGCGTTTGTCGTACCCTTAATGGTTTATTCTCCGGATGCTCTGGCTTCTGCCGAGTCATAGAGTACCTGTGTTGTGTCTTTCTATGAATTTTCTTTATATTAATATACACATGAGCATCTACTAAAATTGCCTATTAATGCGGCCTAGTTTGTTAGAGAATATAGGCTTACGGGAATTTTCGTTCTTTAATTTGTCCCGCTTTATCATAACGATAATAGGTAAGAGTGAGGTTTGGGGCACCCTTGAACCTGATTTACCCTCCCCCACCACCCCCGCCACCGCCAGCGGTCTTTTTTGCCGCTGACCGTTCCAATGTGGTAGCCCTTTCTTCAAACCTTTCATGTTTTCGGTGATGCTTAATTTGCTTTTTCCTTGTAATTGTCGATTGTTTTGTATGAGTGTTTTGGTTTACTGTGTTATGCGAATGCTACATTTTCTGTTCGACTTTTATAATTAGCTTTAATATGACCTTATATATTGCGACAGGCTTGGTACTAATACGCACGTGTTGGTACTAATACGCACGTGTAGAAATTACAAATACTGCATACTCATGCCAATATAACAATATGACCTGTCTTGTACTAAATCGACGAACACCTCAAAAGTCGGTATATAAGGAGAAATCGATACGTAAAATTTCATATTTTTATTTAGCCTCCGTACAGGTAACACCGATAAATATATACGGCTCCAGAATATATGTGATAAAAAAAATAGTTGCCCGGAACGGGATTTGAACCACAGCCTTGCACTTGTAAGATTTGAAAGATGTACGCTGAACCTCGAGACCACTGCTATTTTGCAGGATTTTTAACACTAAATAGACATTACGTAATAACAAGAGCGCGCACACAAACTCATCAAGCGCTAAATAACAAGTCGAGATATGGTTGATTTGAGGCGAAGTATTAGTTTCATATTGATAAGATACAGTATTCACCAGGCAATGTTAATTTACACGTGCGACAATATGGACTGCATATTTATTAATCCATCTTTAGCTGCGTTCAAATATGTTAAGTTATTTTGCCTCATAATATATGGTAGTTAGTATACTATTTTCTCAGGTAGCGTTGTAGTTTAGTGGATACAGCACCGGACTTGAAATCAGAAGGTCGTGTTTTCGAGCCCCGAAAGAACTTTTTTTTTCTGTAAAAAATACTGTTACCTGTGTATAGGTACGATGTGCACTGGTCGATGTATATACAGTAAATGATTTCCTGCGCTATATTTGCTCGCTTAAATACCCGATTTCGACATGAGCTGGTGGACATGAAGTTACAAATAAAGACACGCCTACAAAGAAGAAATCTATTGATATAGCGACTCTGTAGCTTTAAAGACATATTTTCTAGTATTTCCCATCACTACGCTCATTGAAAAAGCATGGGAATCTTGTCTATTTACTGACTGCAAGCTCTATCACCGATCAACTAAGGTATATAAATTGAGGCCCGCTTGTAGTTTTTTACCCCCCCCCCCCCCCCCCCCACCCCCAATACAATAGGCTCAAAATATGTCCTTAAATCGATCATCCACGGATTTGTATTTATGTTAAAACCATCATCGGCACCTGGGTTCATAGAAGACATTAGTTAATAGACATACGCATGGATGAAAATGGCTATTATGTTAAGCTCTTAGCTTTCGATTACTTGCGTGCGCTTTGTTTCTGATACTTGTAATTATTTATCAGATATATATTGTTCATAACAGAAAACGTATTGATCGTACCGACAAACTTGTGTGTGATACAATAGGTATATTACTGCAGTAACATGTTCTGGAAGCTGGTATCACCTCGAGTAGGCATGTGTCAGAAAGATATCACATAGAAATGTGTGAAAAATATACTGGCTTACGGATGTTTATAATAAAGAAAGTAAATAAATGTAAATGATAACAGACAAATCATCCATTAGTAGTTTACTCATTTTTTTCATAATAAATGGAATACATATATATACTGAAAGGAAAAAGAAACGCAGGGTGCGTATTTCCGCTATATATTGCATATACTGCACACTTAATTCCATATATATTCCAAGGAAATCCCAAGATGTTTTGTAAAAAAAAAGTGCAGTTAGTTAGAGAAGGGACACAACTGTGATGTTGTAGACGTTTTAATCACAGTACACGTTGTAACAAGAAATTCATAAATGCTGAAGTTCCTCTTTGAAACATTGAGCCAGTTCAGTACTGTATTTAATGTTAAGTGATTGCAACATTTAAAGCGTAAGTTTGCTCACCTGCTTGAGCCAAATGCGCATTCTGGCGGTAATGAAACTTTAAAGGGGTTACCATTGGTGTGTTCAGTGCTGTTTAAACCTTCTTTCTAAAAGGACAGGCCTAATGTCGCCCTGTACCATTCGATTAGCAGTAGCATATTAAACATACAATATACAGCGGATATACGCACCCTGCGTTTCTTTTTCCTTTCAGTATAGATCGTATCTGGCTATTCGGTACAAGACAAGTTTGTATCATCTAAAGTGGACATTAAAGTATGTAGGATAGAAAATGGGGATATAAAAGTCATACATGAACAGTCAAGGTCCACCGTTAACCAAATACATGCACAGAAACAAACAAAAATGGTGAAGATGTAAAAGGCAAGATATATGACATTACAAACATAAAGGGGTTTACAAAAGGGTACCCATTGTACCGGTCAGTGGCACAAAAGGCCGCTAGGGTATTTACAGAAAGACTATTCATCGAGAGTGATCCGGCTTAAATGACAGACATATCGACTGAAGGTGACTTAAGCTTACAGAACCATTTACATTTGTAATGATGTTTTCCTTACGCGATATCAATAAATACTGATAGGGTGATGCGATAGTTCTGAACGGAAAGAGATTAATGGAATATCTCTACAAATTCGCCAAAATGTAGCCAAGATACTGCGATTCAAGTTAGCTTTCGGAAGTCGGTGAATCTAATTGTTTAATATAAATAGAACGTGACATTTTACGCCAATTAGTTTGACTAACCATTTGTTATTATATCAGTATGAAATATTGTCAATGTTAAAGACCGGGAGATTAAAATGATATGTGCGTGGAAAAAAAACATCATCGCATAAGCATCACGAGACATGCTCTGATAATGGAAGTCCATGTCGGTTTTCAAAGAACTGAGAGAAATGACTATTGCGGATGGCGTTTTACAGCATCTGACGAAGAACGAAGTATCCTCTCTTTTCTTTTTATTGTTGTGTAATACCACATTATATGAGGACGGAATAATAGACAGACCCTCTCACAACACACACCTAATAGGAATTTGAGTTCTTTGAATGGATATTTTCACACGAATTCTGATAAATATTATAGCACAGAAGACGATTATTCACACAACAGGACAGTAGACAATAGGGATATATCTTGGCTAAACCACATTGACGTCATATATTGTGTAACCCACTCTAGACAACACGGCGACATGACTGCATAATATACCTATACTTTTGTATATATACCGTGTAAGTAATGAACTGTTTATCCGAAATCATCGACTGTTTCAATTTATTTTTAGAACATACTTTCATTGAGATGAGCAGAACTATTCATAACTTTCAAATGACATCATCAAAATAATTTGACCAATCAGTGATCAATAAAATAAAAGACCTCCACATTCTGGTAGGGGGTAAACTCGGTGTTTATCGTTGGTGCTCAACTGACTTTAGCCCTTTATAAAACTAGTTTGTAGTCATAATTATATTAAAAACTTTATATGTACATCTATGTATCTTCTTTTGGTGTTGTCTGATTATAAAACACCAATATGGATACATTTAATTTAAATCATGGTCTAATATTTTCATTTTTCATATAGAGATTGAGGATAAAGTCCGAGTAAACTCCTTTATTTTCACCTACTGAATATCTCAACCTACCGGAAGTTGACCAGATGTGAAAGTTATGAATAAACTGTTAAGCGACGTCGTTTACACCAGCCAGTAGCGATGATTATGTGTGTACACAACATGGCGGTAACCAATTATACACAGATAGGCGACATCGTTTATACTACCCAGGAGTGATGTTTATGTGTTCGCACGGCACGAATATAGATAATTATACACAGATAAGCGACGTCGTTTACACTAGCCAGTAGCGATGATTATGTGTTTACACAACACGGCAGTAAACAATTATACACAGATAGGCGACATCGTTTATACTACCCAAGAGTGATGTTTATGTGTTCGCACAGCATGAATGTAGATAATTATACATAGATTACACTAACCAGGAATGACAATAATGTGTTTACACAACACGGCGACATGACTACATCTATTTAAATGGACCTATTTCCCAACGCTAAATGATCAATGAGAAAACACGGAAAGCTTGCTTATTTACTGCTAACATGCTATATTAGCTAAGGTTTAAAAAGTGAGGATCGAGGAATATTTTCCTCCAATGTATGCACTCCTCACTTGCCCACAAAAACTTGTTTGCAATATTCGGGAATGGAAAACTTGGCAGTTCGATACCAAGAGTGGCCGTAGCATGTGTGTCATAAGTCGATGGTCGATGGTCGATGGTCGATGGTAAGATGCGATGGTCGATGGTAAGATGCGATGGTAAGATGCGATGGTCGATGGTAAGATGCGATGGTTGATGGTAAGATGCGATGGTCGATGGTAATATGCGATGGTCGATGGTAAGATGGTAAGATGGCCCTAACAAGACACCGTAAACCTCGGACACGAAGTGATGTACGAATACAATGAAACAATAAAAGGTCTGCTATGTTTGCCTTCTTGTTGTCAAACATGTGATTTCATTTATTTTGCATTCCCCGATACGAAATGATTAAAGAACACAATGCAAACATATAAACGGTCTGCTATATTTGTCATTTGTATTGTCAGATATTCGATTTCATTTATTGAACTGGTATAATGTGTTGTATCCCCGAGCAAGATACTTTTTCTGCACTGGCTTAGTACTGGTTCTACACAGGAATACATCGAGAGTGATTAAAATAAGTTCAGAGAGCTTTCGTTACAATCAATGTAAAATAAATAAGTTTAAACTAACTGGTATACAACGTTGCGTAACTTAGTTTCCGTGTATTAACTAGAGGATCTTACATGAGTGACTGTGTATTATCGATTTTAATAAACGCGTTGGATGAAATGACAAGATGCGAGGCTCTGCCGATCGAGTATCCTACCTTTATATCCAACGAGTTTATTAAAATCAATAATACACAATAACGAATGTAAGATACTAATTATCATATAACACACCTGCGACGTGATAGTTTCACTTTAATGTTGTCAGTTTACCTTGAATACAGCAATTTGTAAGACACATTATGACGTCGTTCTGTTGTTTTCTTGACGTCAGCTACGTTACGTGGCTGTAAATGCGTTCGCCTTGCAAATAATGCGACACCTTAAACCAAATTTAACGTTACTTACATGCAGTTTATAAAGTAAAATTTCTAATAATGAACAATATTTAAGGTGTCTGAACGTATCGTATGATATCCCATGATGCAAACAACCGGGACTGAAATGTTTTAATGTACAGAAACACAGAGATTCGGTCCTCATTTGTACACAAATGTATTACGAGAAATAAGTCATGGCTTTATTACACTCCCAGAAGCCATGTTATGTGATAAACACAATAAGATTATATTTAAAACAATACATGAATTCTAGATATGGTAGTACTGTTATAAATCTTCATGTTTCTAATCATATAGCCATAATGAGAGAAACCAATGTTTCTCTTCATGAAACCAATGTTTCTCTTCATCAATACCGAATATAAACAAGCATACTCTCTGGATCCTTTACAAATAAATTGTTAATACAAAAGGCAAACATTGAAGGGACACACGGCAATCTTGAAGTATTTGAAAAGCGTGTCTCGACTTATATATCTATGATCATTTTTACTTTTACCCTGGTTACAGTTAAATAAATCAAATTTTAAGTATTCACTATTTCTTCTTCTTATACTATAAGTTTTAATATATTATTGGTGCAATAATATCAAAAATTAATAATATGCAAAAACAAACGGCTTAGTACAATTCCTAAAATTAACATTAATGATTGAACAAATGCCATTTATGTAGAAAAACTAACGGGACGCCGCTAGTTTTTAAAAACTCAAGATTGCCATGTGTCCCTTTAATTAACGTATTTCACTGCGCAGTTTATATGGAATTTAGCAGAATGACGTTTTCATCTCTGATATGTTCTTATTTCGACCAGAGGGCTGGCGTGGCGCAGTCGGTAGCGCGGCGGATTTGTAACCGGAGGCCCCGGGTTCAATCCTCCGTGGTGCCACTGAGTTCCGTCGGTGTGTTCTTGGGCAAGACACTTTTCCTTAGCCTCGTCCGTCGGACGGGGACGTAAACCGGGCGGTCCCGTGTATCGGTCTATCATCCGAGCACGTTAAAGAACCATAGGAATCTATTCGATAATAAGAGTAGGGCAGGTTCCCGGATTCCTATGTATCCTTCCCCTCTCTCTGGGGCGGCTCTAAATAACCTGTACTGTGTTGATGAGCCGTTAAACAACATTCAATTCAATTCAATTATTTCGACCATATAAATTATTTGTATTTACACGCTATGGTTTAATACAGCCACCACCTCTTTATTTGCAAGTAATGCTTATGTATTATAATAAATGTATATTTTAATTAAAATATATAGTTCAATGGTAATACAATATAATTAATAGTGTTGTCCCTACAATCACAAACGGGACACTCGGTATAAACAAAAAAATACTCTCAAATATCTCAAAAGGTAGTTTCTCTGAAATGTGTATACACCACGATACCATACTAACATATATTTAAATTTAAAAATATATATATATTGTATCTCTAAGCACATATGACAAATAAACTCTATACAAAAGAAGCATCAAAATTAACACTTAAAAGCACAACACAATTTACCTGAGAGCATCACGATGAAAATGGCAGTAATACATCCACCTCGTAGACTCTAAAATTAAAGTCAGCGGTAGCAGATATGCCGATCACGTTATACAATCTTCATATGAGAATATTTATTATCGACTGCATATTCCATATACGCCCCTCAGTGCACAGGTAAATATACAGGAGAGTTCTCCATAGTGTCGAGTTTTACATGTTGAAAATCCGTTCTTGAATCAATCATTCATGATGATGATGATGTTGATGATGATGATGACTGATGATGATGATGACGTTGATGGTGATGATGAAGATAATGATGATGGTGTGGATGATGAATGATGATGAATGATGATAAATGATGATGAAGATGATGATGATGATTATGATGATGATGACGATAATTGATGATGACGATGATGATGATGATGATTATGATGATGATGACGATAATTGATGATGACGACGATGATGCTGATGATGATGATGATGATGATGATGATGATATTCATGATAAGGATGAATGATGAAGATAATGATAGTGATGATGATGATGATGATGACGACGACGACGACTACGACGACGACGATGATGATGATGATGATGATGATGCTGATGATGATGATGATGATGATGATGATGATGATGATCGATGTGTTTATGATAGTGAAGATGATGATAAATTGGATTTGATGTTAGTGACCTGGGTGGATTACGTTAATGTTGTGTTGTGTTGAGACGAGGAAGACGTCGACATTGAAGACTATGATTTTGACAATTTTAATGATATGTCATCATAATAAGGATATTTGGAAGATAACATACAGAAACAATTTAATAGTTATGCGTTCTTGTTGTTTTTTATGTCGGTGTGTGAACACGTGCTATATTAAGGAGGACTAATACTCTTGGAGAATGAATGCATACGGGACAATAGAATACGGGATTAGTGCCAATGCATACAAGAAATTTAAAGGATCGTTAACCATTTATATTTTCATACCATATGTGTATGTTTCTGAGTGAGCACCTCCGTGGCCGGGATAGTAAAGACACTGTGTATAAAACGTTCTCGCCTCTCACTTCTCCGGTTCGAATCCCACTGGGAGCTCGATTTTTTGGTATAGTTGTTTATCTCCTTTGTGTTTGTTTTATATTACATTTCTAAAAACGCTGTACGTTTACTTTTAGTTCTTTTAATTTCAAACAGTATGGTTTTCATTTTTTAAACAAAACATATCTGAAAGTGTATTTTCCTTCAATATTTACAAATTATAAACAAATGCTTGCGATTTTAAACAAACAAGTTTGAAGTGATTATTAATAATGCATTCAAATGCTTGCTATTATAGAGAACCAACAATAACGACTGAGATGTTCCAAATTGTTTGGAAAGGAACAAACATAAGCCCCATGTCAAGCTAAAGCTTAAAACTCAAATATTTCTTTCAGCTATAACCTTTTTTATCACATAACATGCGGTGTGGGAGTGTAATAACAACATTCAATATTTTCGATATTCCACTAGTGGTATTACATAACGTTAATGACGTCATGGACGTCACTTTAATGAACGTTTTTCTGTTAAAGCGACAGGCAAAATGCAATAAAATTCGATATGTGAGTTACATGACGTGACAAATAGAATATAACATTCGTTCTCATTCATTATTAAATTTGTTAAATTCGTTAGCAGAAATGATATATTATGCTCGGCAAGAGCCTCGCATTATATCATTTTGCCAACTCGTTTAATAAATTCAATAATGAATGAGTAATCATGTAAGATCCTCTATGTAATTAACATTTGTCATAGGCAAACTTGTAGAACAATTGTAATGTTTGCTTATCTCTAATTGTGTAAAGTTTCAAGTAATTCCAAGTCCATTAACTATGACTTACGTGTTTTATGTTTTGATGTTGAGCATGACATATGAGTTAAGTTTGTTTGTGAACTTGGGACCACATGTTGCTCGTTACAATTACTACGCCATAACTCATCAGCCCATAAGTAGTAAGAAGGAAATATTGAAAAATATGAAAATTAATGAGTCCACGTGTGTAAAGAAACACATAAATCAACAAAAACTCCGAATACTGTCCCAGGTTATATGTGTTACAGTAATATTTTGTGAATGGAAACTTTAGTTTCATGTTATCCCAGATATACTTACACCGGCGTTAACAAGAAGATATTTAGATCGTATATTCATCTGAAAAAGAGACAAATATATTAGGTCATATATGACCTTAGGTAAGTTTATAAGACATCTGCGTACATTTTCAAGTTTTTCATAAACACGGTAACATAAGTAAATATAAAAGTCGAACGGGAAATGTAGCGTTCAAGGACCACATTCAATCAAATCATGAATCGAAGCAAACAGCTAATACAGGGATAAATGAAAGGCAAGGTTCATGACATCACAAACATTACCGGGTTGAAAACTGGGCCACCGCATTGGAAGGGTCAATGGTACGAAAAGGCCGCTGGGGAGATAAACCAGGTTTTAGGGTGCACCAAACATCACTCTTACCCTAATGGCACCCAACTAATGCGGGACAGTGTTAATAAAAAATCTCCGCCAAGTTTTGTCCTCTTAAAAGTTAGGCAGCGGTATTAGGTGATATAAATGAAACACAAAAATGATCATGTACATATAAACATAAATATTTAAAAACATAGAACGCCACAAAACAAGCTTGGCATAAGCCACAGCAACAGAAACCTACACTGTTAAGGACAAGACATGGCACGATTAAAGACAAGCATTAAACTTTACTTTGTGTGGTGAGGACAGAGTTACCGACTTGGAACGGTCGGTGTGCAAACCGGCCTACTGGTTAGCTTATATCGATTGTGTACATATCATCGATATTTTCCTGAAGCCAGTGCCAAAATGAACCAAACGATTAAATATACTGCTCAAAATAATTGAGTATTTTATTAAAGTGCTGTTATTAAACGATTTGCCGTCTTTTTTGTAATTTTTAAGTGTTGTTCTATTCTTTTACCCTTGTTAATAATGTAACCTTTTCTTTGAATACAAAATCCAGAATATACAAAGATTAACTCATTACACTGTTATATTTTGTGGTCTTTAAATTATTTTGAGGAGTATATGTAAAGTACATTTCATCAAACGTTAAAGAGTAAAATAAATAATGAACACTTCTCGTGTATTATGTGCAGTTATCCTTTGCAGAGAGACGAAGTATATGTATATTCGAAAGCTTGTTTTCAAATCCAGGACCTGTATATGTGTAATATGAAATATGACATATTGTAATATGACCTATTGTATACTTCAGTTTTCAGTATTTCACTATCCTCATATTGTAGCACGCTTCTTAACCTAAATAAGCATACTGAGTTTCATATTTGTGTAAATGACATATTTAGTACGTCTATAACTTTTGTGATTTCGAGAAACAGAACGCTTTTTTTTTTCAGCTACCAATAATGGTAAGCCCATTTATTATCCCCGTCAATGAGTATGTTGTGGGTCGGGGAACCATCCCACTGCACACTTTACAAATATAAATATATACCTATTTTACAACACATTCATTCCAGACAAATACTTTCATTCAATAGGTAAACAAAACAACAGATTACTATCTTATACTATGTTGAGATCTACCTTATCTAGTTTACTTTGTATTTAAAAAGAATAAAAATAAATCACTTTAAAAACTGGACACTTACATGTAATATGTTTACATACAAACGTCATCATGTTGTGCACTGCAATGTTCTGTGAAATGTTCCACAGGAATTCATTAACACATGTTAACAAAAATAGAATTCTAGACAAACGGAACGATTTTTATACCTGTATTGTATTAAAACAATAACGCAAAACATGTACCTGAGACAACATCCTACGCATCGGCACAGGAGATGACAACTCTAAAAATGCTTCTTCTACGCATCCACAAACACGAGACAACACATATGAATATTTATTTTAGGCATACACAAGAGACAAACCCTATAACTGTTTCTTTGCGTTAACAAAACATGAAAAAAAAAATTAATGTTTCTTCTGCTTTGTATTTCCGAGACACACCTGATACATGTTCCTTCTGAGCATCCAGTATACCCGACCACACCTGATACATGTTCCTTCTGAGCATCCAGTATAACCGACCACAGCTGATACATGTTCCTTCTGAGCATCTAGTATAACCGACCACATCTGATACATGTTCCTTCTGAGCATCCAGTATAACCGACCACACCCGATACATGTTCCTTATGAGCATCCAATATGCCCGAGGCACACCGGATACATGTTCCTTTTGAGCATTCAGTATACCCCAAGTACACGGGATACATGTTCTTTCTGAGCATCCAGTATACCCGACCACACCCGATACATGTTCTTTCTGAGCATCCAGTATACCCGACCACATCTGATACATGTTCCTTCTGAGCTTCCAGTATACCCGACCACACCTGATACATGTTCCTTATGAGCATCCAATATGCCAGAGGCACACCGGATACATGTTCCTTCTGAGCATCCAGTATACCCGACCACACCTGATACATGCTCCTTCTTAGCATCCAGTATACCCGACCACATCTGATACATGTTCCTTGTTAGCATCCAGTATAACCGACCACACCCGATACATGTTCTTTCTGAGCATCCAGTATACCCGACCACATCTGATACATGTTCCTTCTGAGCATCCAGTATAACCGACCACAACAGATACATGTTATTTCTGAGCATCCAGTATACCCGACCACACCTGATACATGTTCCTTCTGAGCATCCAGTATAACCGACCACACCCGATACATGTTCTTTCTGAGCATCCAGTATACCCGACCACATCTGATACATGTTCCTTCTGAGCATCCAGTATAACCGACAGCAACAGATACATGTTCTTTCTGAGCATCCAGTATAACCGACCACACCTGATACATGTTCCTTCTGAGTATCCAGTATAACCGACCACACCCGATACATGTTCTTTCTGAGCATCTAGTATACCCGACCACACCTGATACTTGTTCTTTCTGAGCATCCAGTATACCTGACCACACCGGATACATTGTGTTTTTGAGCATCCAGTATACCCTAGGCATACCGGATACATGTTCCTTCTGAACATCCAGTATACATGACCACACCTGATACATGTTCCTTCTGAGCATCCAGTATACCCGACCACATCTGATACATGTTTCTTCTGAGCATCCAGTATAACCGACCACAACAGATACATGTTCTTTCTGAGCATCGAGTATACCCGACCACACCTGATACATGTTCCTTCTGAGAATCCAGTATCCCAGAGGCACATCGGATACATGTTTCTTCTGAGCATCCAGTATAACCGACCACAACAGATACATGTTCTTTCTGAGCATCCAGTATACCCGACCACATCTGATACATGTTCCTTCTGAGCATCCAGTATACCCGACCACATCTGATACATGTTTCTTCTGAGCATCCAGTATAACCGACCACAACAGATACATGTTCTTTCTGAGCATCCAGTATAACCGACCACATCTGATACATGTTCTTTCTGAGCATCCAGTATACCCGACCACATCTGATACATGTTCTTTCTGAGCATCCAGTATACCAGAGGCACATCGGATACATGTTCCTTCTGAGCATCCAGTATAACCGACCACAACAGATACATGTTCCTTCTGAGCATCCAGTATACCCTACCACACCTGATACATGTTCCTTCTGAGCATCCAGTATACCCTACCACACCTGATACATGTTCCTTCTGAGCATCCAGTATAACCGACCACAACAGATACATGTTCCTTCTGAGCATCCAGTATCCCAGAGGCACATCGGATACATGTTCCTTCTGAGCATCCAGTATAACCGACCACAACAGATACATGTTCCTTCTGAGCATCCAGTATACCCTACCACACCTGATACATGTTCCTTCTGAGCATCCAGTATACCCTACCACACCTGATACATGTTCCTTCTGAGCATCCAGTATAACCGACCACAACAGATACATGTTCCTTCTGAGCATCCAGTATACCCGACCACATCTGATACATGTTCCTTCTGAGCATCCAGTATCCCAGAGGCACATCGGATACATGTTCCTTCTGAGCATCCAGTATAACCGACCACAACAGATACATGTTCCTTCTGAGCATCCAGTATACCCTACCACACCTGATACATGTTCCTTCTGAGCATCCAGTATACCCGACCACATCTGATACATGTTCCTTCTGAGCATCCAGTATAACCGACCACACCCGATACCTGTTCTTTCTGAGCATCCAGTATACCCGACCACATCTGATACATGTTCCTTCTGAGCATCCCGTATAACCGACCACAACAGATACATGTTCTTTCTGAGCATCCAGTATACCCGACCACACCTGATACATGCTCCTTCTTAGCATCCAGTATACCCGACCACATCTGATACATGTTCCTTGTTAGCATCCAGTATAACCGACCACACCCGATACATGTTCTTTCTGAGCATCCAGTATACCCGACCACATCTGATACATGTTCCTTCTGAGCATCCAGTATAACCGACCACAACAGATACATGTTATTTCTGAGCATCCAGTATACCCGACCACACCTGATACATGTTCCTTCTGAGCATCCAGTATAACCGACCACACCCGATACATGTTCTTTCTGAGCATCCAGTATACCCGACCACATCTGATACATGTTCCTTCTGAGCATCCAGTATAACCGACAGCAACAGATACATGTTCTTTCTGAGCATCCAGTATAACCGACCACACCTGATACATGTTCCTTCTGAGTATCCAGTATAACCGACCACACCCGATACATGTTCTTTCTGAGCATCTAGTATACCCGACCACACCTGATACTTGTTCTTTCTGAGCATCCAGTATACCTGACCACACCGGATACATTGTGTTTTTGAGCATCCAGTATACCCTAGGCATACCGGATACATGTTCCTTCTGAACATCCAGTATACATGACCACACCTGATACATGTTCCTTCTGAGCATCCAGTATACCCGACCACATCTGATACATGTTTCTTCTGAGCATCCAGTATAACCGACCACAACAGATACATGTTCTTTCTGAGCATCGAGTATACCCGACCACACCTGATACATGTTCCTTCTGAGAATCCAGTATCCCAGAGGCACATCGGATACATGTTCCTTCTGAGCATCCAGTATACCCGACCACATCTGATACATGTTTCTTCTGAGCATCCAGTATAACCGACCACAACAGATACATGTTCTTTCTGAGCATCCAGTATACCCGACCACATCTGATACATGTTCTTTCTGAGCATCCAGTATACCCTACCACACCTGATACATGTTCCTTCTGAGCATCCAGTATACCCGACCACATCTGATACATGTTCCTTCTGAGCATCCAGTATAACCGACCACAACAGATACATGTTCTTTCTGAGCATCCAGTATACCCGACCACATCTGATACATGTTCTTTCTGAGCATCCAGTATACCCTACCACACCTGATACATGTTCCTTCTGAGCATCCAGTATACCCGACCACATCTGATACATGTTCCTTCTGAGCATCCAGTATACCCTACCACACCTGATACATGTTCCTTCTGAGCATCCAGTATACCCGACCACATCTGATACATGTTCCTTCTGAGCATCCAGTATAACCGACCACACCCGATACCTGTTCTTTCTGAGCATCCAGTATACCCGACCACATCTGATACATGTTCCTTCTGAGCATCCCGTATAACCGACCACAACAGATACATGTTCTTTCTGAGCATCCAGTATATCCGACCACACATGATACATGTTCCTTCTGAGTATCCAGTATAACCGACCATACCCGATACATGTTCTTTCTGAGCATCCAGTATAACCGACCACATCTGATACATGTTCCTTCTGAGCATCCAGTATAACCGACCACAACAGATACATTTTCTTTCTGAGCATCAAGTATACCCGACCACACCTGATACATGTTCCTTATGAGCATCCAGTATAACCGACCACAGCTGATACATGTTCTTTCTGAGCATCCAGTATAACCGACCACAGCTGATACGTGTTCTTTCTGAGCATCCATATACCAGAGGCACACCTAATACATGTTCTTTCTGAGCATCCAGTATAACCGACCACACCCGATACATGTTATTTCTGAGCATCCAGTATAACCGACCACACCCGATACATGTTCTTTCTGAGCATCCAGTATACCCGACCACACCTGATACAGGTTCCTTCTGAGCATCCAGTATAACCGACCACAGCTGATAAGTGTTCTTTCTGAGCATCCATATACCAGAGGCACACCTAATACATGTTCTTTCTGAGCATCCAGTATAACCGACCACACCCGATACATGTTCTTTCTGAGCATCCAGTATACCCGACCACATCGGATACATGTTCCTTCTGAGCATCCAGTATAACCGACCACAGCTGATACATGTTCTTTCTGAGCATCCAGTATAACCGACCACAGCTGATACATGTTCTATTTGAGCATCTATATGCCAGAGGCACACCGGATACATGTTCTTTCTGAGCATCGAGTATACCCGACCACAGCTGATACATGTTCTTTCTGAGCATCCATATACCAGAGGCAAACCGGATACATGTTCTTTCTGAGCATCAAGTATACCCGACCACACCTGATACGTGTTCTTTCTGAGAATCCATTTACCAGAGGCACACCGGATACATGTTCCTTCTGAGCATCCAGTATACCCGACCACACCTGATACATGTTCCTTCTGAGCATCCAGTCTACCCGAGGCACACCGGATACATGTTCCTTCTGAGCATCCAGTATACCAGAGGCACACCGGATACATGTTCCTTCTGAGCATCCAGTATACTTGACCATACCTGATACATGTTCTTTCTGAGCATCCAGTATACCCGACCACACCTTATACATGTTCCTTCTGAGCATCCAGTATTCCCGACCACACTGATACATGTTCCTTCTGAGCATCCAGTATACCCGACCACACCTGATACACGTTCCTTCTGAGCATCCAGTATACCCGAGGCACACCGGATACATGTTCCTTCTATGAACGTGAAGTTGGCAGTAGCAGTAGCAGCAGTAGCAGTAGCTACTGCTACTGCTACTGCTACTGTTGTTACTGCCAGCAGTAGCAGCAGTAGCAGTAGTTACTGCCAGCAGTAGCAGCAGACTGCCAGCAGTAGCAGCAGTAGCTACTGCTACTGCTAGCAGTAGAGCACCATCTCTGTAGGTATATTCATCGTGTTTTCTTAACGCATTATTTTGTTTCTACTTTCCCACCATCATATTTTAGCAGACAGCCCCTTTCGCATATTTCGCAACCTACTGCTATTGCTACTGCTACTGCTAACTACTGCCAGCAGTAGCAGTAGTAGCAGTAGCTACTGCCAGCAGTAGCAGCAGTAGAGTCAATATCATCTTAATTACGACGATATATGATCATACGTTTTCTTTGCGCAAGTATGTTGTTTATATTTTCCCACAGTTATGTTTAACAGACAACCCCTTTCGCAACCGTCATATGTTTTACTACTGCTATTGCTACTGCTACTGCTGTTTGATTGAAAGTTCGAAAGTAGTAAAACACGTCTGGTAGTCGTATAACGAGTGTTGCCGGCGGGGCAGATCAAACATCATAGACACGCTGGCGCAACGTTTTTTAAAAGCCTTTTTGTAGTGCTACAAAAATCACACCATTTCAGACCGTTTATCGCAATTTTGGTTCTACTGCTGTATGATTCAAAGTTCGAAAGAAGTCAAAAACACGTCTGGTCGTCGGGTTTCGGGTATTGCCGGCGGGCAAATCAACCACATAGACACGCTGGCGCAGTGTTTTTTTAAAGCCTTTTGGTAGTGCTACTAAAATCATACATTTGAGATTGTTTATCGCAGTTTTTGTTCTACTGCTGTAGTAATGAAGTCTGTACAGCGGTACATTTGAACGTGCGTTTTCTGTCGATAACGAGTGCTGCGGCGGACAGAGAAACATCATAGACACGATGGCGCATTTTTTTTTTAAAAGCCTTTTGGTAGTGCTACTAGAATCAACGTATTTGAAATTCTCTTATCGCAGTTTTAGTTCTACTGCTGTGTTACTGAAGTTTGCACTGAAATATACTCGAAATGACGTTTTTGTCGGGTTTCGGGTGTTGCCGGGCGGCAGATCAATATCATAGACACGCTGGAGGTGAATTTTTAAAGCCTTTTGATAGTGCTACTAAAATCACACCATTTCAGACCGTTTATCACAGTTTTGGTTCTACTGCTGTATGATTGAAAGTTCGAAAGTAGTCAAAAACACGTCTGGTTGTCGGATAACCGAGTGTTGCCGACGGGAAGATCAACATCATAGACTCGCTGGCGCAGTTTTTTATGAAAGCCTTTTGGTAGTGCTACTAAAATCACACCATTTGAGACAGTTTTATCGCAGTTTTTGTTCTACTGCTGTGTACTGAAGTCGAATAACGGTACATTTGAACGTGCGTTTTCTGTCGGATAACGAGTGTTGCCGGCGGGCAGGTCAAGATCATAGACATGCTGGCGCAGTGTTTTTTTAAAGACCTTTCGTAGTGCTACTAGAATCAACCTATTTGAAATTCTTTATCAACGTTTTAGTTCTTCTGCTGTGTTACTGACGTTTGCACTGAAATAGACTCGATATGGCGTTTTTTGTCGGGTTTCGGGTGTTGCCGGCGGCAGATCAATATCATAGACACGCTGGCGCAGTGTTTTTTTTAAAGCTTTTGATAGTGCTACTAAAATCACACCATTTCAGACCGTTTATCACAGTTTTGGTTCTACTGCTGTATGACTGAATGTTCGAAAGTAGTCAAAAACACGTCTGGTCGTCGGATAACGAGTGATGCCGACGGGCATATCAACATCATTGACACGCTGGCGCATTTTTTTTATCAAAGCCTTTTTGGTAGTGATACTAAAATCACACCATTTGAGATAGTTTATCGCAGTTTTTGTTCTACTGCTGTAGTACTGAAGTCGAATAACGGTACATTTGAACTTGCGTTTTCTGTCGGATAACGAGTGTTACCGGCGGGCAGATCAACATCATAGACATGCTGCGCAGTGTTTTTTTTAAAGACCTTTGGTAGTGCTACTAGAATCAACCTATTTGAAATTCTTTTATGAACGTTTTAGTTCTACTGCTGTGTTACTGAAGTTTGCACTAACATAGACTCGAAATGGCGTTTTTGTCGGGTTTCGGGTGTTGTCGGCGGGCATATCAATATTATAGACGCGCTGGCGCAGTGTTTTTTAAAAGCCTTTTGGTAGTGCTACTAAAATCACAACCATTTGAGACCATTTATCACAGTTTTGGTGCTACTGCTGTATGAGCTGAATGTTCGAAAGTAGTCAAAAACACGTCTGGTCGTCGGATAACGAGTGTTGCCGACGGGCAGATCAACATCAAAGACAGGCTTGCGCAGTTTTTTATAAGCTTTTTGGTAGTGCTACTTAAATCACACCATTTGAGATTGTTTATCGCAGTTTTTGTTCTACTGGCTGTAGTACTGAAGTCGAATAACGTACATTTGAACGTGCGTTTTCTGTCGGATAACGAGTGTTGCCGGCGGGCAGATCAACATCATAGACATGCTGGCGCAGTGTTTTTTTAAAGACCTTTGGTAGTGCTACTAGAATCAACCTATTTGAAATTCTTTATCAACGTTTTAGTTCTGCTGAAATTTGCACTGAAATAGACTCGAAATGGCGTTTTTGTCGGGTTTCGGGTGTTGCCGGCGGGCAGATTAATACAAAGACACGCTGGCGCAGCGTCTTTTAAAGCCTTTGGTAGTGATACTAAAATCACACCATTTCAGACCTGTTTATCACAGTTTTAAGTTCTACTGCTGTATGATTGATAGTTCGAAAGTAGTCATAAACACGTCTGGGTCGTCGGATAACGAGTGTTGCCGACGGCAGACCAACATCAAAGACAGGCTTGCGCAGTTTTTATAAAGCTTTTTGGTAGAGCTACTAAAATCACATCATTTGAGATTGTTTATCGCAGTGTTTGTTCTACTGCTGTAGTACTGAAGTCGAATAACGGTACATTTGAACGTGCGTTTTCTGTCGGATAACGAGTGTTGCCGGCGGGCAGGTCAACATCATAGACATGCTGGCGCAGTGTTTTTTTAAAGACCTTTGGTAGTGTTACTAGAATCAACCTATTTGAAATTCTTTATCAATGTTTTAGTTCTACTGCTGTGTTACTGAATTTTGCACTGAAATAGACTCGAAATGGCGTTTTTGTCGGTTTCGGGTGTTGCCGGCGGGCAGATCGATATCATAGACACGCTGGCGCAGTGTTTTTTTTAAGTCTTTTGGTAGTGCTACTAAAATCACACCATTTGAGACCGTTTATCACAGTTTTGATTCTACTGCTGTGATTGAAATTTCGAAAGTAGTCAAAAACACGTCTGGTCGTCGGATGACGAGTGTTGCCGGCGGGCAGATCAACATCATAGACACGCTGGCGCAGTTTTTTATGAAAGCCTTTTGGTAGTGCTACTAAAATCACACCATTTGATATTGTTTTTCGCAGTTTTTGTTCTACTGCTGTAGTACTGAATTCGAATAACGGTACATTTGAACGTGCGTTTACTGTCGGATAACGAGTGTTGCCGGCGGGCAGATCAACATCAAAGACATGCTGGCGCAGTGTTTTTTTTTAAGCCTTGTGGTAGTGCTACTAGAATCAACCTATTTGAAATTCTTTATCAACGTTTTAGTTCTACTGCTGTGTTACTGAAGTTTGCACTGAAATAGACTCGAAATGGCGTTTTTGTCGGGTTTCGGGTGTTGCCGGCGGGCAGATCAATAGCATAGGGACGCTGGCGCAGCGTTTTTCTAAAGCCTTTTGGTAGTGATACTTAAATCACACCATTTCAGACCGTTTATCACAGTTTTGGTTCTACTGCTGTATGATTGAAAGTTCGAAAGTAGTCAAAAATACGTCTGGTCGTCGGATAACGAGTGTTGCCGGCGGGCAGATCAACATCATAGACACGCTGGCGCAGTTTTTTTATAAAAGCCTTTTGGTAGTGCTACTAAAATCACACCATTTGAGATTGTTTATCGCAGTTTTTGTTCTACTGCTGTTGTACTGAACTCGAATAACGGTACATTTGAACGTGCGTTTTCTGTCGGATAACGAGTGTTGCTATTATTTCGCTTGGAAAGCTAGCAACCATCATATAGAATAAATCCGGAAAACACGGAGACAGTGTTAAAGTGTTTCATTTCTATTTTTTGATAAGGAAGACTTAAAGGCTACTTCTGAGTTTCTATAGTGCATGATAAGTTTAACAATACATGTTACATGATAATTTATTTTGTTAGTGTGTTGCTATCATGAATATTCCTCGCATATAACCACTAGACAACACTTACAATACCCGAGTTATTTTTTATTTAACATCTTTTGTATCTCCAGAAAATCATTAACACTCAGTAGTGTATGTTTAACTGATGCATCAAATGACATTTAGTCACCACTTTAAAGAGCGTATACCGCTAGCTGTCGTCTAGAGTAAACACATATTACCATTTTATAATTTAAAGGGACATGCATCATTGTCAAATCAATAATATATTGGAAGATTAAACAGAATACCGACAGAATATAAACAGCTCCAAATTGTAGTGCCTTGTATTAATTTATATGCAAGCAGATTGTTAGCCAATATGATACAACGTTAATAAATATATATGCAACTGTTCATACTTGATAACTATTTTAAAATTGTCGCGTGTCGAGTGTCCATTTTAAATACAAATTGATTGAGTTTTACAAAAAAAAAAATGGTTGAAAAAAAAAGAAAGGAAAAGAATGAAAAAATAAAATAAAATAAAAAAAAATGAAAAAAGAAAAACCCAAACCTTCATAAGCTTCCACTATATTATTGTGCTGTTTAGGATAGCCGAGTGCTATAGGCATATGCTTTTATCCTAATATCTTATAATTGTATGCACACTGTTACGGTTTGGTGGTTTTGCGGGTTATTAAAAACAAAAACAAAAATACAATGAAAAAAATTACAAAAAAAAGAATGGGACTCATAGAAAGCAGGGTCCACGTCCCGAGTCCTGGGTACAAGCATCAGATGTCATGAATTTACACCCTGAATTTATGTTCCGGCAGCGAATAATTCTTCACTAGATTGACAGACTTGACTTGGACAAACCTAGATTGACAGACTTAGACAAACCACACGACCGCTTGCTTTGCTGATGCCGTGTAATAATAGATCAAAGGAACCGCCGCCCACTCATCAAACACTATACACTACGCGTATAAGTTCTGTGAACTGCACAAATGCCAGCATTCACGAGACTACTATAAATACGGCTCATTCATTTCGATACAGATATATAGAAAAAAATAAAAATGTACACATTAAAATGTTCGTATGTTGTGAGGTTTATGATCCGATTTTGATAATGGTTTCACCTTTTCCGAAGTTATTCATAACTCTCAATTATCGTGGATGTTTAATTAAGTTTACCGTAAAATTCAAGGTATTTACATCTTTTAAAATACTGCATATTTTATGCACATTTATGCATGCATATTGTTTCACTATATGTATCTTTCAAAATCAAATCTTGAATACTGTTGTAATATTACTCTAACAAAGATCTTTTTTAGTTTACTATAGAACCTATAAAGGATAAAAACCGAGTCACATAACTTTTATAACCTACTGAAAGAAAGGTAAAATCTCAACATCTTGGCAGTAGAATATTATGAATAAGATAAACAAGCAAAGCAGCATTAATACATTGAATGATCTAGACTGAATCAGCAAAAGATAAGAATAATCTACTTTTCAAATAATTCCGTAAGTATGCGGAGAATGATTAGGACAAATCCTTCAAATGCGGGTCCCAAAAAAACATCACAACTGTCAGATGACGTCACAATATTGACGTCACGTCACGTTTGTTTTCGTAAGTTGGATGAGATTTCATTGGAACAAAGCCGTAAAATACAGGTCTCGAAGAGAGGTACACATTGGGTTTTATTGTTTTTACGCCTCCCTTAGCTCGGCGTTCACATCATTATACCTCGGTCTTATTAGTCTATACCGTGCTTCGTTCTGTTGGTTCAACCTCCGTGGTGCCACTGAGTTTCGTCGGTGTGTTCTTGGGCAAGACACTTTTTCCTAGCCTCGTCCGTCGGATGGGGACTTAAACCGGGCGGTCCCATGTATTGGTCTATCTTCCGAGCACGTTAAAGAACCATAGGAATCTATTCGATAATAAGATTAGGGCACGGTTTTCGGATTCCTCTGTATCCTTCTCTGGGGCGGCTTTAAATAACCTATAATGTGTTGATGAGCCGTTAAACAACATTCAAGGTAGTATACCACTAATTATTTTTCCAAAACAACCAATGTTAAAGTGTCACATATTAATGATTTGCTGCAAATTCAACTCAAGTATTGATAAAGCAGCAGTGTAATGTTCATATAGAAAACTAATTTTCCACTTGAAAAATCACCAGAAAAGGTGGGGTCACAAGACATACATAAGAAAGTTCTTGTTTGGTTACTAAACAGGTCAAGGGTACAGCTGTGTTCATTGACTGACTGTTTTCATTGCTCACAAAGTGTAAGCATAGAGTCGAAATTTCGAAAATGTGTTCATCAGTGATCCAGTTAAACTTATTAATACGCTTCTGATACATACAACCACAAAATCGAATAGAAGTGGGCAGTTCTCCCCTACTTATAATGCCCGTTTTCATCAAAAAAGGAGAGATTACTTTTTATTATAGGAACTACATTCGACACCTCAGAGGCTTACATGTTATTAGTGGTGGTAAACCTCAATTCAGGTATTATACCACTAATTATTTTCCCCATAGACACCAATGTTAAAGTGTCACATATTAATGATTTGCTGCAAATTCAACTCAAGTATGGATAATGCAGCAGTGTAATGTTCATATAGAAAACTAATTTTCCACTTGAAAAATCACCAGAAAAGGTGGGGTCACAAGACATACATAAGAAAGTTCTTGTTTGGTTACTAAACAGGTCAAGGGTACAGCTGTGTTCATTGACTGACTGTTTTCATTGCTCACAAAGTGTAAGCATAGAGTCGAAATTTCGAAAATGTGTTCATCAGTGATCCAGTTAAACTTATTAATACGCTTCTGATACATACAACCACAAAATCGAATAGAAGTGGGCAGTTCTCCCCTACTTATAATGCCCGTTTTCATCAAAAAAGGAGAGATTACTTTTTATTATAGGAACTACATTCGACACCTCAGAGGCTTACATGTTATTAGTGGTGGTTAACCTCAATTGTTTTACGACATCGCTTCACTGGACGCTTAACTTGCCGTAAAACGTCAAGCGCTTCAGATCCCTAGAAATATCAAAAATCCATATCAGTTTATAGATATCCTGAAATGTAACTGACACGTCTGCATTATAGACATATATTACATATTGAGTGAAATCCCAATACATGTATATCTTTTTATAGAACGTAGATTGTTTACTAAACAGGTCAAGGGTACACCTGTTTTCATTGACTGACTGTTTTCATTGATCACATAGTGTAAGCATAGAGTCGAAATTTCGAAAATATTCATCAGTGATCCAGTAAAACTTATCAATACGCTTCTGATACATACAACCACAAAATCGAATAAAAATGGGCAGTTCTCCCCTACTTATAATGCCCGTTTTCATCAAAAAAAGGAGGGATTACTTTTTAATATGAAATAGGTTAAACCTATAGGGCGAGCACAGTTCATGTTTGATTGTGCCGCTGCGTATGTATACACCGATATGTGCAAGTCTAGCTCTTATGGCGTGTACCATAAGAGCCATGATTCTCACGTCTAGTGCAAGTCTACCTGTACGTGCCTTCTCAATCGTGACATCCCACCCCAACACATTTCAATTCGTGTGTGTGTGTGTGTGTGTGTGTGTATTTCTAAGGATTATAATCCGTCCGCCTACGACAGGCGTCCTACCCGACTATTATAGGCACAATGGAGTCTGGACTTTTATCTGTGTGTTTGTGTGTGATGTGATGATATGTCTACTTGAAGCAGCGAACTCAATGGTTTCTTTATAGTGCTGCCACACTGGAATACCACACCGTAGTAGACATGATACCCACAGTCACATTATTCTGACACTGGTCAATCAGTCGTAGCACTACCCATTATTTGCTCGTCAGGCAAGGGTTCCATTTTTAAAGTATCTGGTATGACGCGGTCAGGGGACTCGAACCCACGACCTCCCGAATGCAAGGCAGACGCTCATACCAGTACACCACAGTGCTTCGGTCAAATTTCAATTCGTTCCCAGACAGGACAGATATGGCACGGAACGAACTTCTTACGGCTATCTAGTCATGATCCAGTCTGGATCGACATTGGCTGAATCACCAACCGTCATAAAAGCTGCTACTACATCAGTGTATGTAAGATATATATACATAAACCGTGATGCACGCGTATACTTTTTTGCCGAATAACATGTTACATGTAATTACGGTTTCAACGTTATGTCATTACGAAAAATGTATATATATGATTTAATTTTTTTTTTATTTGAATAGACGTCTTCAACGTGTGTTAAATTGATTCATACGTATTGTCTAATCATTATGATGATGTATGTTTGAGAAAAGTACAATGATTTTAAAACATAGGCATTTGTTGTTTCCTACTTGACATTTAATAAATGGTGGTCCATTTTCAGAACATTATTTCAATATTTAGTTGAGTATGTCTGGGGTGGAGGACACCGGGTCCGACGTTTTTCATCAATATATTCTGAAAATGCACCAAATTCATCAAATGCTATGTAGAAAAGACGTTGGTTTGTTTCACTGTTCTTGATGTTTAGCACTAGCTGTGCTCAAGATACTTATTAGTTTCTACATCTACATTTTAAGAAACTGAGTGTCCTATTTGACCCTAATGTTTCTGTCGGTGGTAGAAAAACAAAAATAGTGAAATGATAGGACAGAGAAAAGCATAGTTCGATTGAAGAAGAAGACAGGTAAAGTTCCCAAACCGTGTTTTCATCACTTTCAAATTTGAACTACTCCGTAGCATCAGACCAAACAGGATGACCGGTTACAGGTACACTGGCATAGGAACGTTTCATTTATATGGGGGTCCAGTGGAAACCTTAAACTTTGTTAAAAGTAACAAAAAAAAAGAAAAAAAAGGTGAAGCACCAATAGTGGCGCGAAAGCCGGATTGCGAATTTAACATTTTAAGTGAAAAATCTGTGTGAAAAGGGGGATATTCCAGGTAAAATACATGACATAGTTAGGGTTATTTTCATATAACATTTGTAATGATGTTGAACAAGTGTCAAGTTTCAAAGCTTTTCGACAATTCATTTTTGAGAAATGAGAAAAAAACAAAAACTTTAACGAAAACTTCAAAACTCGTAGACGGACGGACGGACAGACACATGGAAATCGCCAAACTGTAAGCCTAGATTTGCTACGCAATCCAGCCAAAAATAAAAAAATACCCATTCTGTACATTATGGTGGAGTCTAATCCGAGCGTTCTCTGACCTTACCAGCCCTTTTTACGATTTTTGATATTTCATCTGGCTGTGTACGCATAAGGCTCGGATTAGGTGGAGTCTAAACCCGACAAATTTGCTATTATTTCGGGCGTTTGTTTAAGCTAAAGGTTTTTCAGGTATGTGAGTGAGTAATTTTAACAAAATGTAAATACATTATATATTATTGGAACTGGCAATTTTAGTGGTAAATAAAAACACCTTAGTTTGGAAATTTGGTTAAAAAATAAATATTTTACAGCCATCAGTTCAGATGATGTAAATTCCTATCTATCTGTCTACATCCTGCATAAGCCTCTTTCGGGTGTACATCTGCCGTGTTGCTGGGACAGCAAAAAAATAAGAAATCTCAAATATAACTTCAGTTAGCCTCAATAGTTTCAGGATGTCTTAATTTCGTTAAAACCATTTTTGGATAAAAGGTCGGAGCGCCCCAAAATATGCAACATAGGGTACCGTAAAAATACCTTTTGAACTTCCCCTACCCAAACACGCCAGTCAAATTATTGGGATCTCGGGAAGGAGGCTGTTCCTACCCCTGCCAGTGTGAGTAACATCTTGGGCCTAACCAGCTGCCTATACGCGAGTACGCGGCTGAATCCACATGATTCTGACAAAAGCACCTCAGAACGCCCAGAATGCACCAGATTGTACCATTGTTTTCAAAATGTTCCGGGGGGGGGGGGCATGCCCCCGGACCCCCTAGCACAATTATGAATCCACATGAATAGAGGGCTAGCTACGCCCCTGGGTCTAACCATCGTTTAGTCACTCTAGACCTGGTGTTGTTCTAAATACTAGTAGTTATATTTTTTCATAATGGACCATAATGTTACTGTGTGCGATGACAGAGTGGTTAGCTTCCTTGCCTCTGGATATAGAAGTCTGGGGTTCGACTCCCGGAGGTTCACGTCTCGAGAATTGAAAACGCACTCCCTTAGATCTAGAACTATTCGTGTAAGATAGTTAAAATTACTGTGAAAGTATGTCATTCTCCCTACTGATGCAAAGCCGTTGGTCTCCTGTGCAGGGAGAGACATACCCTATTCAGGTTAAAAATCTCGCTGAACTTCTGTGGTTATCATAAAAAAGCCTGCAGGTAAACTCATCCACAGAAACGAAACTGTGATAATCATAAGTATGTGTATAATACGTCAATAGTATTGGAAGGAAGGAAGGAAGAAAGAAAGAAGAAACAAAGAAAGATGGATCGGTAATAAGCACCTTGCTCACTAATTGTTTACTAACAGACCATAGCCTACGTCATAATGTGATGACATACGATGATGACGTAAATCAATGACGTCTTGTCATTGTATTATAATTTCCGTAACATTTCCGGAAATTGCCAGATTGTTCGGGTTTGACACGAATGAATACGGAATAACCTCGTCGATTTCCCGTCAATGGCTTACAATAGTAGACGACCGAATACGGAAATCTGCGAAGAATTCCGATTGCATTTATGGTTTTACGGGAAAATAAACAAATGAAAGATAGTTTTTAACCAAATCATTTGTTTATCCTAATCGGTTAGCAAGACATATACATTTCTGCGACACGAAATCTACTTTTATTAAATTGTGAAATGTGTTGACGAATTTTCGCCAATGAACAACGCGCAAGGTAACACTTTGGGCTATGCTTCCGGTTAATGGCCGTTTTGGCGACATAGGTAAAAATGCAATTTCATTGTCATTTTTAGCTGAGTTCGAGAAAGGTTTTTAATGGTTTTTTCACCTCATTCTGCTTGGAAACCACTATTCTTAATGATTTCTACGAATGCTTATCTTGTTAATTTCGTAACGAAATATGCTACTTTACGGTTGAAGTCGCCCATAAACTGCCGTAAATTACCCAAGACTTTTCAAAAGGATGGATGGGTATGTTTACTTTTCGCCTGCATGATACCATAGGAGCTCGCTTGCGCTCGCGTCGCTTCGCGACGCGAGCTGTGCTCGCTATTATATGAACTACATTCGACACCCGGAGGCTTACATGTAATTAGTGGTGGTAAACCTTCAATTGTTTTACGACATCGCTTCACTGGACGCTTAACTTGCCGTAAAACGTCAAGCGCTTCAGATCCCTAGAAATATCAAAAATCCATATCAGTTTATAGATATCCTGAAATGTAACTGACACGTCTGCATTATAGACATATATTACATATTGAGTGAAATCCCAATACATGTATATCTTTTTATAGAACGTAGATCAGACGCTTGGCCACGATCGTGGTTGGAATGCGCGTTATTTAGCCGTAACGGTCTGTTTGAGTGAAACGGTACATGCGCAGTGAAGCAGTCTAGCTTGGCGGAAGTTTCTAAAAAAAGATCGGCCTCACACGAAGATGGGTGATTTTGATATTTTTTAGATCTTCTGCACGTGATTTATACCGTAAAACGTATATCTACTACACATACAAAAACAATTACATAGCGCATACCGATTCGCATTTATGTATTGTTTGTCTCTATACAAACAAACCATTTTTGTCTCTACAAACACACTATTTTTAATGAATACCGGAATAAACGCATACACTATACAATTAATGCATTATACAATTAATGCATCATCCTGACGTGTGTTTAAACTTTGTAAGACAAACGTATGTGGCTTTTATGAATCAGTGCATGGGCGTGTTTACCGAGATTCTGGTTCTGATTGGCTGACACATACATCCAGACTTGTAGTCTAGATCATCTGCGACGCTTGCTTTTTTTCAAGACAAACGTCTGGATAAGTCCTCCTCAACAAAGTTTGATGTTTGCCGATACCCTGGTAAGGTTTCTGATTGGCTGAGACAGGAACACCTGCTAACCAAGATATACCGAAAGCAGAAAGACAATATATTTATATATAAAGGTGTAACACACCCATTGATTGTTGCATTGAGTTGTGTGTGAACTAAAATTTAAATGCCATGTTGTCATTCATATCTGGGCCCAAATTAAAAATGAATAACTTACATTCTCATCACAAATGACACATATGCTGCCAAAAAATCCACAGAAAAAAAAATGGGGGTCATATATCTTCTAAGAAAGAACTTGTCTCATATGTAACAAATAGATCAACAATGTGATATAAACCAAAAATAGCACTTTAAATTAGTGAAAATGCCTTTTTTTACAAAAAGAAATGAGAATTATTTATTGACGCCATTATGCGGCTACCCCAGGCCGACACTTCCTGTATTGCAATGGGTGTGCTACACCTACACAAAGAGGGTAATTTCATCACTATATCAATCCTCCGTGGTGCCACTAGTTCCGTGGGTGTGTTCTTGGGAAGACACTTTCCCTTAGCCTCGTCCGTCGGATGGGGACGTAAACCGGGCGGTCCCGTGTATCGGTCTAAAGAACCATAGGAATATATTCGATAATAAGAGTAGGGCACGGTTCCCGGATTCCTTTTGTATCCTTCCTCTCTCTGTGGGGCGGCTCTAAATAACCTATACTGTGTTGATGAGCCATTAAACAACATTCAGTTCAATTCAATTCATAATTATATCGACGAACTAAATGCGCCCCTCCCCCCCCCCCCCCCCACCCACCCACCCACACGCTTGATCCGCTAGTGTTAACTGTTAACCACCTATTATATTAAATGATATGTTACAAACAGTAAATACAAGCAATATTTCTGGGTAGCAACTGCAAACAAAGTTTAGCATAATAACAGACCAAGTCACGCGTGTTAAAACAATATTCAAAAAACAGTTGTCAAGGAGACGTAAACACGCCATGACCGTTTTTTTACCAGACACTTTCTTCCCAATTTGTGCTACGCGAATCCTTGACATGCCTTACAAATTGATTACATATTCACCTTTGTAGCACGACGTGCTAAAGTACACATCAGCACAGAAATAGTATTACTCACATGTATGGGATGCGTTTGCGTTAGCGTGCATTACAACACAGATAAATAAACTGTTCATTGCTACCATGTGTAATTATAAGAGTGAAAAAACTCAAAGAAACTATTCATTACTACCTTACCATGTGCAATTACTAAAACAATAGAATAGTCGCTGCCGTTCGCTGCTGTCCGTTCCGGCAGCGAATAATTCTTCACTAGATTGACAGACTTGACTTGGACAAACCTAGATTGACAGACTTAGACAAACCACACGACCGCTTGCTTTGCTGATGCCGTGTAATAATAGATCAAAGGAACCGCCGCCCACTCATCAAACACTATACACTACGCGTTGATCATTATTTCCGGACTCCGGAGTCAGCATTAATGTCATAGCCATAGGAGGAGGAGAATAAACATGACATACAACATGGAAATAACATATGACAATTGACTGTGAATATCTTAAGCTTCCCATAGATCTAAGAAATGGTTTATTACGTCTCTGTTGGATGTTGTTTAACGGCTCATCAAAATAGTATAGGTTATTTAGAGCCGCCCCAGAGATATATAGGAATCCGTGAACCGTGCCCTACTCTTATTATGGATAGATTGCTATGGTTCTTTAACGTGCTCGGAGGATAGTCCGTTACACGGGACCGCCCGCTTTACGTCCCCATCCGACGGACGAGGCTAAGGGAAGATGTCTTGTCGAAGAACACACCGACGAAACTCAGTGGCACTACGGAGGATTAAACCCGGGTCCTCCGGTTACAAATCCGCTGCGCTACCGACAGCGCCACGCCAGCCCTCTGACCATCCGTGTTATTATAACTACAATATGTGTTTGAGTGACATGTATCGTGTTAATAGTTATATATAAAATTAAGCACATTTTTCAGAACCACCATACGTGAAGACTTACATTTCAAATCGTATGTATTTATTTGTAAACAACTAGATCCATATAATGTTGATATGGGTTGCTTTGTTCAGGTTGTTTTGCAACATTGTTTAGATATACATTGATGATTTTATCATATTTGAAATGTATAACATACGTAGTTCATGTTTGACTTTAACTAAATGATATATATTAGTAAATTTGAAAAGTACTATCCATTCACTGCGACGATGAATCTCGCGAATTCAACATAGATCTACTAATTAGGGCGAAAACTAGAAAACTCAACATCTTGTACGAATACACGAGGCGAAAACGCGAGGTTCATCTTCGCGTTTTTTTGAAAAGTAACAGGAACAGCACAAAAAGTCGTTTGAAAAACTTCTACACCGGTTGAAAGGCGGGGAAATATATAAATATCCGTAGTTACCGTAGTCTAGATCATCTGCGACGCTTGTTTGTTTTTAAAACATATACAATCAAGCGTCGAACATGATCAAATCTATAGTTCCTAAAGGTATGAAACCACCAATTATATTCCCCATAGACACCAATGTTAAAGTGTCACATATTAATCGATGCGTCTAGTCTTAGCAATCAATAACTTAGAACTACTAGTAAAAATTCATTAATATTTATTCAAAGGTTCAGGACAAAACAAAGGCTGTCATGCGCATTATCTTTAATTGGGATTTATAGTTAGGGCCAAAAGTCATTTTTCTAGCGTGTGACAGGGTGTCCGGTCCCTCCGGAGATTTAAAACCTATACAGAATATAATTTATGTAAAGGTTGACCCCTCAAATTATTTATATTTGAAAGATGGCGTACTCTGATATTCGAAAAGGTCAATTTAAGATAATCAATTTGAGAATAAAGACATTGAACATACTAATTATTTCAGTGTTATTGAAGTGGATGACATGCGATATAGCTTACGTTTATTTAGTCTGTGAATACCAGTGATGTGTGGATTACTTTTTTTGCTTTTTGGTGCTTGAAATCATGCAAACTTTTCTAAATACTATCAGTTTTCTAAGGGAACATATCACATGGACGTGACATTTCATGTTATGCATTTGCTTTCCGTTATTTCACAATAATATGCATTACCACACTGACGATAGTTTCGTTTCTTTTTCAGGCTAGTATTCCGGCTTACAGAAAAGCAATGATTTAGAATGTGTAATCAGACAACTGCTTTCCAGAAACTAGATGTTTCTAGAAACTAGATGTTACAGTAGTATAAAATAAAAGGACTAGTCCGTCGTCCGTTTGTTAACGTTTTTCTCGTTGGCAGGATATTACCAGTCACACCGGAGTTATGACTGGTGATCTTCTGAAATATGATATAGTTTGCCTTATAAACAAGATACGGCCTTCATTTATCATCTGATCTTTATCAGACTGTTGAAATTAATGAAAGCTCGAAAGAGTTCGAAAACCAGCCACATCGGAACAGTAACACCGGAGTTATGGCCCGTGATTGTCTTAAAATTGCTATATTGACCTTGGTAACATTGTAGCTTATTTTCTTATGGAATTCCGAGATGTTCGTCGGCCGTCCGTCGTCCGTCGTTAACTTTTCACTTGTTAAGACGATAGTGCGTTCAATTTTCATCCGATCTTTACCAAACTTTAACAGATTGGTAATATCAATGAAAGCTCGAATACGTTCGAAAACCAGCTATATCGGAGTTATTTGCCCTTGAATTATTGGGAAATGCCATTCTCAGCCTTATGAGCACTCTAGCGCCTTCATTTTGTTGATATCAATGAAAGCTGGGACGAGTTTGAAAACGAGCCAGATCGAACCAGTAACACCTGAGTTGTGGCCCTTTTTCAATTTTTGGTAATGTACACTGGAAACCCCAGGGGTCAAATCTCACTGGTGGCATTTATTGTTCACCCCACCATGGAACCATATAGCCAGTAGGACCTTCATTGATCATCCGATCTTTTCCAAACTTAGCCAGATTGTTGATATCAATGAAAGGTGGGACGAGTTGGTAAACCAGCCACATCGGACAAATAACACCGGAGTTATGGCCCTTGATTTTCTAAAATTATCCTATATTTTGCCTCGTTAACACATTGGGACCGTCATGTTTCATCAGATCTTTCCACAACTTTACCAGATTGTTGATATCAATAAAGCCCGGAAGCGTTCGAAAACAAGCAAGATCGGACAAGTAACACCAGAGTTAGAGCTCTTGATTTTGAAATATTCTATAGATTGTCTTGTTAACATGATAGGGCCTTATTTCGCTTATCACCTGGGCCCAGTTGTTCAAAGATCGATATATATTATATCAGCTGGGATTGAGACACTGGTCCGAATCTTGGTGTGCATGTATCTTATATGAAAATTAAGCTTCAGAATTCATCTGGGTCACAAGGGTCAATGTCAAGGTTACGGTTACTAGAAAAAAAAATGATTTCCACACAATAACTTTAGTAAGGAATGAGATATTGACCTGAATATTGATGTGTAGGTAGCTTATTATAAAAAAGGAAGCTTGAGATTGTAATTGGGGTCACTGAGGTCAAGGTCACTGTAACTAAAAATAGAAAAATAGTTTTCACAATAAAAGCTTTAATTAGTAATGAGATATTGGCCTGAAACATGGTATGTAAGAACCTTATATGAAAAACAAACTTGTGATTCCATTTGAGTTAACTGGGGTCAGGGTCAAGGTCACTGTTACTAATAATAGAAGAAATGATGTCCGCACAATTTCTTTAATAAGGAATGTTCTATTGGCCTGAAAATTGATATGTAGGTAGGGTCGGGGTTATAGCCCTTGGTTTTCTTAAATATACCCTTGTTGGCCTCATTAAGTTGATAAGACCTTTACTTTTTATCTGCCAGTTTGTTGATATCAATAAAAGCTCGCACTTGTTAAACAACATCCCGATTTAATCAATAACAACAGAGTTATCGCCCTTAAATGAATTTACATGTATATTCTAACTTTTCACATAATCATACATATCCTAGTATTCATTTTAGCAAGTAGAGCGACACAGGCCCTCTTGGGTCTATTGTTATGATTTTATAAGTTGAAAGTAACAGTTCAAAAGCAAAAATAATACCCTACTATACTAATGACATAAAACACCAGTATATATATATATATATATATATAGTTTAATTCTGTTTATTTACGAAGATACTCCTCTTGTGTGTAACGTTGTCAGTGATCTTTGTAAAGAACAGTACAATTATATTAATAATTATATTAATAATATTACACACAGAAACAAAAGGCATTACGCCCAACAGTTCACATGCAAATAGTACATACATATATAAACATGTATATGAAATACAATCAACATTTCCAAATGTGTGTGCTTTTTAAGTTTCAAGGCATATGTTTTAGTTTAACAATATTTTACAACAAATACTTATATTTTTGAAACGAATAGTCATCAGTTATGGCAAAAGTACATTTATGTTTGTGGACAAAACACGTAGAAAGGGGATAGTTATTTATAAAATATGTCTCTTATGACTGAAAACTGACAGGTTCTTTAATAAGTTCGTGCTTTCTGTTGTCATAAGTTCTATAATTTTGGTATGTTTAGCCGTTTCCTGAAATATGTGTTAACATATTCTTTGCTTATATCATGATTTTGTGGAAACTCCAATACAAAGTGAAATTCTACTGCTTCTGCCAACTTCACGTTCATGACTAGAGAATCTAAGTTTTGTAAAAGGAAAGTCCTAAATTTATTTATATTGGAGTATGTCTAAATAATATTTCAACCTGAAATCTGATCTTATTCTTTACGTACTAGCTCTAGTGGAAGCCAATAATTTGACATTCCAATTTTGTATAAACATATCCTTAACTGGTTGTTTAAATATATTAATGAAGTATGTTGTGTTTTCTGCTCATTTCTAACTCCAATACATCCTGTTCGTTCCAATAATCCTTTAACTTGAGATGCGTATAATTTCTAACCAGAATCTTATGATATAAACCATACGTTGACTTTTTAAAGGGTCTCTCCCGAGTTCTCCATATGCGAAATTGTTTTGAGTTTGTGTCTTAACACATAAAAGCTGTTTTCAAAATTTAAGTTGTACTTTTTATAGCCTTTCCGCCTTTGAGAATCCGAATACCTCTGCGCTATAATTTAAAATAGGCAAACTGAGTTTGTCGAAAAAATGCCTAAAGTATGGCAAACAGATAAGTCCGTAAATTGACTTATATATGATTTTATGTGAATAATAGATTTCTTTTTATCTGACCACCAAATTTTTAATAATAACTGTGCAGTATATCTAATCTATCTGGTGGCCCTTGTTCGGTATTCGAAAATATCACTATGTCATCAGCATATGGGAGTAGTAACAGCTTTGACATTCTAGTATCGATACCTTTAAAACCATGCAATGTTCTAAGTCATTCACATACATGGAAAATATGAAAGATAACAAACAATCCCATGGGTCTTTCCCAGAAAACAGCTAAAACTGCCACTAAGCTGGTTTTCATATGTAACTCTTGATTATAGTTTTATACAATGATTTAATAATATTTAGATTTTTTCCTCGGACTCCATATTGCATAAGTTTATGGAATATATTTTCTCTAACCAACAGGTCAAAGGCTTACTTTACATATATTGTTTTTCATTCAATATACGATGTATCAAACCATGCAGAACACATGTTATCTAATATGTTGGTGCGGAGTCTAAATGCACGCCATTATCATATGGGGAAGTCGTACACTAAGTTTGATTTAATCCCGTTCAGCAGTTCAGGAGAAGATATGGTAACGGACGGACGGAGGGATAGACGGATGGACAGAACAGACGGACACTCGGGGGAAAAGTTAATATAGATCTACCCTGTTTTATTCAAAAGGTTGGTATAATAATTGCGCGTTGTGTATATAAAATCAGCTTCTTCTTATTTACTTCTCCGTCGCAGTAAATCCATTGTTACCAGTTCAACAGAATACGACACTGCAACCAGTCGTCTGCTTAGATTGTCGTTTTTTGGAAGACCACGTGTTCCTGTCTGCTCCAGTACCAGCAGTGTTCTTTGGTTCCCGCCATAGAACTTGCGAATGAGTTACAGAGTTTAAGTTACCGTGTATCACTGGACGCGTAGTTTGATAAATAAGAAGACCATATTACAGCAATGTAGAATGTTTTTAGCTTTAAGTGCGAACAATGCCCGTGGATCTAGTTTATCAATATTTTAACGGCAAAAAGGTGATTGTCTTCCAAAATGTCATGATGCCATGAATATCTTTTAAAATAAATGATTGTTTTGTAAACAACACATTTATTGTTTTATAAAGTTATTCAAAATAAGGAAGCACATCCAAACAAACAAAATAACAATTTATTTAATTTCTTTGAGGGACACACGGCAATCTTTCACATTTTTGCATATCAATATTAAGCAAACGTCCATAAAAGGATATCATAAAAGGGTATTCTTTGATAAAAAAAAATCTTAAAGTAGTGGTGTCCTCGTTCCGTGAGTTTGTTGAAGATTTCGCAAGAACAGCCACATTAGTTTCTAAAAAGATTTGTTAAAGTGTCTCCTATATTTAAATTAAACATAAATCAGCCCTGTGATGGAGGAACACGTAACTCCAGGGCCATTGTAGATTAAAGCTCAGCACTATATGCAAAATGTCATGACTGTAGTCAAAACTGTTCTTTTGTCAAACTCGTGAAAAAGTAAAACGTGTAAACATGATTTTCTCTGTGTGTGTCTGTTAAATGTGAGTGGTGAAGTAAAAAAAAATTTCATGAATATAGTAGAGTTGTATAACATTTGTCCCCAGGTCGTTTTCACATGTAAGTGTCAATCTCCACGCAGAGTTATCGTTCCTTGCACTCACATATATCTCTGCTAACTACTAAATTACAAGATTTTGGTAAAACATGTTAAACTGGAATATGTTTGCCTGAAACTTATTTATTTATTTTGTTAATATAATTTTCAGAATATCTGCAAATTAGATGTTGCACGATTTGAAATAACGCATGAAAACAATTTAGTTTTAATCGGGACTATTTTAATACAAAAACAATACGTACTTAGGTCTCTCTATCGAAACGCATATGTAAACATTTCAAACCGAAGCTCGATAGCAGAAAATTACTAAAAAAGAAATAACTCATAGAAATAAAAATTGAAATGATTTAATATAGGTCTATATTTTATCTTTGCAGATCACGCAAAATGATTTATTATAAACATCGTCATAACTTTTTTGAATAATCACGTGACCTAACCGTTTGCCCTACTTCCTTTGACGTTGACAGAGTCAAATGAGGAACGAGTGTACTCTGGGTAGAGATTGATGTGTGTTGTTTTAACATTTGTGTAAGATTTACATTTAAAGTAACATTGCCTTACATTTGTGACAGTTTCAAATACCGTTATCGCGTGCAAGCTTCCTACATGCAGATCCACAATCTTATTGCAGTACCGATACATAACATAAAACTATGATTATTTAATTCTCCTGGCTTGGTACTTCATGAGATTAGAACCAAGTAAGCCTTGTTAAGTCCTTTTAAAGCAAATCTGTTTAAGCAATGCATCTTCACCGAAACTGGTGATTTTTATAAACCATCCAGAGTAGTCTCATTTCTGCGTTTACGTATGGACACCGTGGTATGGAATACAAATTAAATTAGTATATGGGACTGGGGAGTGTCTTGACCAATTAAGCATTGATTTTTATTTTTACAGCGTTTATGCGGTTTGAAGCACTGGTCTTAAATGGCAAATTTGGCGAATTATTGTAAGTTTGTCATTCGCTATTACCGTTTAAAACCGCATTAACGCCTAAACAACGTGCCTCGTTGAACTTACCATTTACTATCCGCGTTTAAAACTGCATAAACGCTAAAAAATTAAGATCAATTATTATATAAACTGTATTTGCCCGTCGCTATAGTACCAAGAATAACGTGCCTTGAGAAAATAATAATGATAACAAAGGCAAGAGAGACAACTACCGTCAGGGTATTTTCAGACAGTGGAATAAACTCTTTCTAATGAGACACATTCGATGCGCGCGCATTAGCTTCGATTCTTTGAAAAGTGAAGTTTACTCGAAATCGGACGTTTTTTTCAAATGAATATAATAATTACTCAATACATTTTACTTTGCGGTTAATTTTCCTCGCACAAATATACAGTCGAGTTTCCAATCTGAAAACAAGTACCAAGAATCTGTTGTTACCTTTAGGGCATAGGGTTGTTACCCTTAGTGCAGGTCAAAATCGTGTTACCTTTAGTGCAGCAGTTGTTACCTTTAGTGCAAACTTTTTTGTTACCTTTAGTGTAGGTTGTTACCTTTAGTCTCAAAGGTGTTACCTTTAGTGAAGTTTGTTACCTTTAGTGCAGTTGTTACCTTTAGGGTTGCAACAGTCTTTGACCACTTGGACACGGCAACGGCACCCCACACACATAAAACTTTCTTTAGTTTTTTCTCGATAAGTGGATACACATATACATTTTGGGACCATATGCATGCGTATACTGTTGACTTTTATGCAGTATGGGGTCAATTGGTTTAAGGTAAATGTTACAATGACCTGATAATAAAACACATTGTCCGCTCTATAACTCAAAACTGCTAGCCATCTGCATTAAACGTCACCGATAGACAGGCCATGGAGTTGGGATGAACCTAAATACATTTTGGGGTCAGTAAGGGCAAGGTGAAGGTTACCATTACCTGATAATGAAATACCTCCTCCGTTCTATGACAGCAGTAGAAAGTAGAACAAAAACTGCTATAAACAATCTCAAGTGGGGTGGTATTAGTAGGCTTCAAATCCAGAGAGACTGCATATCTGTGATGTTGATCGTCCCGCCGGCAACACCCGAAACCCGACGACCAGACGGGTTTTTGAATACTTTCGAACTTTTAATCATACAGCAGTAGGAGCAAAACTGTGATAAATGGTCTGAAATGGTGTGATTTTAGTAGCACTACCAAAAGGCTTTAAAAAAACGCTGCTCCAGCGTATCTATGATGTTGATATTCCCGCCGGCAACACTCATTATCTGACGACCAGACGTGTTTTTACTACTTTCGAACATTCAGTCGAACAGCAGTAGAACCAAAATTGTGATAAACGGTCTCAAATGGTGTGACTTTAGTAGCACTACCAAAAGGCTTTTATAAAAAACTGCGCCAGTGTGTCTATGGTGTTGATCTGCCCGTCGGCAACACTCGTTATCCGACGACCAGACGTGTTTTTGACTACTTTCGAACTTTCAATCATACAGCAGTAGAACCAACACTGTGATAAACGGTCTGAAATGGTGTGATTTTAGTAGCACTACCAAAAGGCTTTAAAAAAACACTGCGCCAGCGTGTCTATGATATTGATCTGCCCGCCGGCAACACCCGAAATCCGACAAAAACGCCATTTCGAGTCTATTTTAGTGCAAACCTCAGTAACACAGCAGTAGAACTAAAACGTTGATAAGTAATTTCAAATACATTCATTCTAGTAGCACTACCAAAAGTCTTTAAAAAAACACTGCGCCAGCATGTCTATGATGTTGATCTGCCCGCCGGCAACACTCGCTATCCGACAGAAAACGCACGTTCAAATGTACCGTTATTCGACTTCAGTACTACAGCAGTATAACAAAAACTCCGATAAACTATCTCAAATGGTGTGAATTTAGTAGCACTACCAAAAGGCTTTTATAAAAAACTGCGCCAGCGTGTCTATGATGTTGATCTGCCCGTCGGCAACACTCGTTATCCGACGACCAGACGTGTTTTTGACTACTTTCGAACTTTCAATCATACAGCAGTAGAACCAACACTGTGATAAACGGTCTGAAATGGTGTGATTTTAGTAGCACTACCAAAAGGCTTTAAAAAAACACTGCGCCAGCGTGTCTATGATATTGATCTGCCCGCCGGCAACACCCGAAATCCGACAAAAACGCCATTTCGAGTCTATTTTAGTGCAAACCTCAGTAACACAGCAGTAGAACTAAAACGTTGATAAGTAATTTCAAATACGTTCATTCTAGTAGCACTACCAAAAGTCTTTAGAAAAACACTGCGCCAGCATGTCTATGATGTTGATCTGCCCGCCGGCAACACTCGCTATCCGACAGAAAACGCACGTTCAAATGTACCGTTATTCGACTTCAGTACTACAGCAGTATAACAAAAACTCCGATAAACTATCTCAAATGGTGTGAATTTAGTAGCACTACCAAAAGGCTTTTATAAAAAACTGGCCAGCGTGTCTATGATGTTGATCTGCCTGTCGGCAACACTCATTCTCCGACGACCAGACGTGTTTTTGACTACTTTCGAACTTTCAATTATACAGCAGTAGAACCAAAACTGTGATAAACGGTCTGAAATGGTGTGATTTTATTAGCACTACTAAAAGGCTTTAAAAAAACACTGCGCCAGCGTGTCTATGGTATTGATCTGCCCGCCTGCAACACCCGAAACCCGACAAAAACGCCATTTCCTGTCTATTTCAGTGCAAACTTCAGTAACACAGCAGTAGAACTAAAACGTTGATAAAGAATTTCAAATAGGTTGATTCTAGTAGCACTACCAAAGGTCTTTAAAAAAACATTGCGCCAGCATGTCTATGATGTTGATCTGCCCGCCGGCAACACTCGTTATCCGACAGAAAACGCACGTTCAAATGTACCGTTATTCGACTTCAGTACTGCAGCAGTAGAACAAAAACTGCGATAAACTATCTCAAATGGTGTGATTTTAGTATCACTACCAAACGGCTTTTATAAAAAACTGCGCCAGCGTTTCTATGATGTTGATCTGCCCGTCGGCAACACTCGTTATCCGACGAACAGACATGTTTTTGACTACTTTCGAACTTTCAATCATACAGCAGTAGAACCAAAACTGTGATAAACGGTCTGAAATGGTCTGATTTTAGTAGCACTACCAAAATGCTTTAAAAAAACACTGCGCCAGCGTGTCTATGATATTGATCTGCCCGCCGGTAACAACCGAAACCCGACACAACGCCATTTCGAGTCTATTTCAGTGCAAACCTCAGTAACACAGCATTAGAACTAAAACGTTGATAAAGAACTTCAAATAGGTTGATTCTAGTAGCACTACCAAAAGCCTTTAAAAAAACACTGCGCCAGCATGTCTATGACGTTGATCTGCCCGCCGGCAACGCTCGTTATCCGACAGAAAACGCACGTTCAAATGTACCGTTATTCGACTTCAGTACTACAGCAGTAGAACAAAAACTGCGATAAACTATCTCAAATGGTGTGATTTTAGTAGCCCTTACAAAAGGCTTTTATAAAAAAACTGCGCCAGCCTGTCTATGATGTTGATCTGCCCGTCGGCAACATTCGTTATCCGACGACCAGACGTGTTTTTGACTACTTTCGAACTTTCAATCATACAGCAGTAGAACCAAAACTGTGATAAACGGTCTGAAATGGTGTAATTTTAGTAGAACTACCAAAAGGCTTTAAACAAAACACTGCGCCAGCGCGTCTATGATATTGATCTGCCCGCCGGCAACACCCGAAACCCGACAAAAACGCCATTTCGAGTCTATTTCAGTGCAAACTTCAGTAACACAGCAGTAGAACTAAAAGGTTGATAAAGCATTTCAAATAGGTTGATTCTAGTAGCACTTCCAAAGGTCTTTAAAAAAAACCTGCGCCAGCACGTTTATGATGTTGACCTGCCCGCCGGCAACACTCGTTATCCGACAGAAAACGCACGTTCAAATATACCGTTATTCGACTTCAGTACTAAAGCAGTAGAACAAAAACTGCGATAAACTATCTCAAATGGTGTGATTTTAGTAGCACTACCAAAAGGCTTTTAGAAAAAACTGCGCCAGCGTGTCTATGATGTTGATCTGCACGTAGGCAACACTCGTTCTTCGACGACCAGACGTGTTTTTGACTACTTTCGAACTTTCAATCATACAGCAGTAGAACCAAAACTGTGATAAACGGTCTGAAATGTGTGATTTTAGTAGCACTACCAAAAGGCTTTAAAAAAACACTGCGCCAGCGTGTCTATGATATTGATCTGCCCGCCGGCAACACCCGAAACCCGACAAAAACGCCATTTCCTGTCTATTTCAGTGCAAACTGCAGTAGCACAGCAGTAGAACTGAAACGTTGATAAATAATTTCAAATAGGTTGATTCTAGTAGCACTACCAAAAGTCTTTAAAAAAACACTGCGCCAGCATGTCTATGACGTTGATCTGCCCGCCGGCAACACTCGTTATCCGACAGAAAACGCACGTTCAAATGTACCGTTATTCGACTTCAGTACTACAGCAGTAGAACAAAAACTGCGATAAACTATCTCAAATGGTGTGATTTTAGTAGCACTACCAAAAGGCTTTTAGAAAAAACTGCGCCAGCGTGTCTATGATGTTGATCTGCCCGTCGGCAACACTCGTTATCCGACGACCAGACGTGTTTTTGACTACTTTCGAACTTTCAATCATACAGCAGTAGAACCAAAACTGTGATAAATGGTCTGAAATGGTGTAATTTTAGTAGCACTACCAAAAGGCTTTAAAACATCACTGCGCCAGCGTGTCTATGATATTGATCTGCCCGCCGGCAACACCCGAAACCCGACAAAAACGTCATTTCGAGTCTATTTCAGTGCAAACTTCAGTAGCACAGCAGTAGAACTAAAACGTTGATAAAGAATTTCAAATAGGTTGATTCTAGTAGCACTACCAAAAGTCTTTAAAAAACACTGCGCCAGCATGTCTATGATGTTGATCTGCCCGCCGGCAACACTCGTTATCCGACAGAAAACGCACGTTCAAATGTACCGTTATTCGAATTCAGTACTACAGCAATAGAACAAAAACTGCGATAAACAATCTCAAATGGTATGATTTTAGTAGCACTACCTAAAGGCTTTTATAAAAAACTGCGCCAGCGTGTCTATGATGTTGATCTGCCCGCCGGCAACACTCGTCATCCGACGACCAGACGTGTTTTTGACTACTTTCGAACATTCAATCATACAGCAGTAGAACCAAAACTGTGATAAACGGTCTCAAACGGTCAGATTTTAGTAGCACTACCCAATGCTTTATAAAAACGCTGCGCCAGCGTGTCTATGATATTGATCTGCCCGCCGGCAACACCCGAAACCCGACAAAAACGTCATTTCGAGTCTATTTCAGTGCAAACTTCAGTTACACAGCAGTAGAACTAAAACGTTGATAAAGAATTTCAAATAGGTTGATTCTAGTAGCACTACCATTAGGCTTTTAAAAAAACACTGCGCCAGCATGTCTATGATGTTGATCTGCCCGCCGGCAACACTCGTTATCCAACAGAAAACGCACGTTCAAATGTACCGATGTACAGACTTCATTACTACAGCAGTAGAACAAAAACTGCGATAAACAATCTCAAATGGTGTGATTTTAGTAGCACTACCAAAAGGCGTTAAAAAAAACACTGCGCCAACATGTCTATGTGGTTGATCTGCCCGCCGGCAACACCCGAAACCCGACGACCAGACGTGTTTTTGACTACTTTCGAACTTTCAATCATACAGCAGTAGAACCAAAATTGTGATCAACGGTCTGAAATGGTGTGATTTTAGTAGCACTACCAAAAGGCTTTTAAAAAACGTTGCGCCAGCGTGTCTATGATCATGTTGATCTGCCCGCCGGCAACACTCGTTATCCGAATACCAGACGTGTTTTACTACTTTCGAACTTTCAATCAAACAGCAGTAGCAGTAGCAATAGCAGTAGCAAACATATGACGGTTGCGAAAGGGGTTGTCCGTTAAACATGATTGTGGGAAAGTAGAATCAACATACTTGCGCAAAGAAAACGTATGATCATATATCGTCGTAATTAAGATGATATTGACTCTACTGCTGCTACTGCTGGCAGTAGCTACTGCTACTGCTGCTACTGCTGGCAGTAGCTACTGATACTGCTGCTACTGCTGGCAGTAGTTAGCAGTAGCAGTAGAAGTAGCAATAGCAGAAGCAAACATATGATGGTTGCGAAAGATGCGAAAGGGGTTGTCTGCTAAACATAATGGTGGGACAGTAGAAACGACATTCTTGCGCAAAGAAATATCATATATAGATGATCATATATCGTCGTAATTAAGATGACTATTTACTCTACTGCTGCTACTGCTGGCAGTAGCTACTGCTACTACTGCTACTGCTGGCAGTAGTTAGCAGTAGCAGTAGCAATAGCAGTAGGAAACATATAATGGTTTCGAAATATGCGAAAGGGGTTGTCTGCTAAATATGATGGTGGGAAAGTAGAAACAACATAATGCGCAAAGAAAACACTTGCGATGAATATACCTACAGTGATGGTGCTCTACTGCTAGCAGTAACTACTGCTACTGCTGCTACTGCTGGCAGTAACTACTGCTACTGCTGCTACTGCTGCTACTGCTGCTACTGCTGCTACTGCTGGCAGTAACAGCAGTAGCAGTAGCAGTAGCTACTGCTACTGCTGCTACTGCTGCTACTGCTACTGCCAACTTCACGTTCATGTTTCTGAGCATCCAGTATGTCCGACCACACATGATACATGTTCGTTCTGAGCATTCAGTATACCCGAGGCACACCTGATATATGTTCCTTCTGAGAATCCATTATATCCGACCACACCTGATACATGTTCCTTCTGAGCATCCAGTATACCAGACCACACCTGATACATGTCCCTTCTGAGCATCCAGTATACCCGACCACACCTGATACATGTTCCTTTTGAGCATCCAGTATACCCAACCACATCTGATACATGTTCCTTTTGAGCATCCAGTATACCCAACCACACCTGATACATGTTCCTTCTGAGCATCCAGTATACCCGACCACACCTGATACATGTTCCTTCTGAGCATCCAGTATACCCGACCACATCTGATACATGTTCCTTCTGAGCGTCCAATATACCCGAGACGCAACAAATACATGTTCTTTCTGACGGATTGCTGATCAGAACGCATCCAATATACCTACGACAGACCTCGTTTTAGTTTGGTTGCTTTACAGTTTGTTTACTGAAAGGAATAAGAAACGCGACACGGGAATTTCCGCTATATATTGTATATACTGCACACTTAATTCCATATATATTCCAAGGAAATCCCAAGATGTTTTGCAAAATAAAAAGTTGCAGTTAGTTACAGAAAGGACCCAAAGTGATGCTGTAGACGTTTTAACCACAGTACACGTTATAACAAGAAATTCATAAATGTTGAATTTCCTCTTTGAACAATTGAGCCAGTTCAGTACTGCATTTAATGTAAAGAGTTTGCAAAAGTTTGGATCCTATGTTTGCGCCTGTTAATAATGAAACTGTGCAGGAATACTATTTGCTGTGTAACGTGTAGTTTAAGTCTTTTTTTCCGAAAGGAAAGATCTTACGTAGCCATGTACCATTCGATTAATAGCATTGTACATACAGTATATATCTAGTAGCACTACAAAAGGTCTTTAAAAAAAAAACTTTCTGTATAGTATATCCGTTTCAATAGAACTAATCTGTGTCTTAATATAAAAGTTACAGGTAGTTAGGAAATATGAATTTAAAGTGAAACAGTTATTAGGAGGGTTGGAACAGGTCCAACAATCATATTGTGTACATATCCGAACATATTTCGATGAGGGACAGCAGAGGTCAACGCTACTATTGAAACACTGCAGTCGCACATCCTAAACATACTCATTCTGAGATACCTGCCACATAAAATAGCTTCTTGCACGAAAAGGTTGCTTTGATAAAAAATATGTAACCTTTATTTCCAATATTTAACCAGGTCTCTGAAGTCTGGATGGCTTCAGTTATTTCGGTAAGTTGCTTTATCTAAACTGCTACACACATTGTGGCCGGGTGACCACCTGTGTGACCGGTCGTCGCAATGGCCGCCTGTGTGACCGGCCATCGTAATAGCCGCCTGTGTGGCCGGTCGTCGCACTGGCCGCCTGTGTTGTCGGTCGTCGCAATGGCCGCCTGTGTGGCCGGTCGTCGCAATGGCCGCCTGTGTGACCGGTCTTCGCCTTGGCCGCCTGTGTGGCTGGTCGTCGCAATGGCCGCCTGTGTGGCCGGTCGTCGCAATGGCCGCCTGTATTGCTGATGGAACTGACATCACACGCATGTTTGTTAGTAAAAGTAGATATGTCGAACAGGAAGTGCAGCAATCAATGACCACAGTCAACCAAAGGTTTATTTTAATCTTATTAAAATATTTAATTAAGATCGCGAGATGACTATCCTTTGATCATGTTGGTACTATCCTTTGAATAGGTTTACTGTAACTTAGATATTGATAGGTGGTAATGTAAAAATCAATTTCATTGGTCAATCTTCATATTAATACCAGGTGCAACGAGGTCACGTACATTGATCTCGCACATCATCAACAAAGATATATATATATAAGTAACGATTGTTGGTTTTATATTTGTTACTACCATGAGAGAGAATAATTAACACGCACAGAAACAAACAATAATTAAAGATGATAATTAATGATTAAAGGCAAGTTATGACATCACAAACATAAAATTGTAGACAATAGGGTTACCGCCTTTGAACGGTTATTGGCAAAACGGTCGCGGGGGTTTAAACCAAGTTCTAAGGTGCATCCCTGGTAAGATTGTTATAGTAATGCGACGAAATAAAAAGGGTGATCATGCGTTGTATCAGCAATTTTAACTTGAATTAACATTCTGGTTCCAGTATCCATAAAACACTATACTGCGTCGTGCAATGGGAACACCACAACTAGCTGTATCCAGTTGTAAGCATATTGTTTGTTTGTTTGGTTTGTTTGTTTGTTTGTTTGTTTGTGTGTTTGTTTGTTTGTTTGTTTGTTTGGTGTTTTAAGTCATTTTCAACACATGCAAGGTTATATATGACGGTCGATTTTTTGTGGTGGAGGCAGACCACCCACATTTCCGGGGTAGAACCAGTACTGTACACCTCACTCCATCCGTAATAATCGACACTTCCTCACTTACAAGTAAACTAATTTAATTGATGTTTTTTTACAACCTGTCATTGTCTTTGATTCTTATAAACGTGAGGGCGAATCCCTAAGTTTTTCCATTAAGTGTGGAAAATGTTGTATGTCGGCACATCGCTTTTATGCATTACGTGGACTGAGTATTAACTTTCTTACCCCACCCAACCCCTTCTCCAAGAAGGGAAAACGGGGTTGCCTTGGGTATGTAATAAAACCTCAATTTCGGCTTAAAAAGTTTGCATACTGTAAAATTAAAACCATTTAATAAAATCCTGCTAAAATACGCTTTCCCATCGCTTAATGGAAGTAAGGCAGGACCATGTAATGTCTCATCCAAGTGCTGGAAAGATAAGAAATAATGTTTTATATTTCGTTAATTATCCGAAATTTGGTCCTTGCTGGGATGGGATGGAACACGCAATCCCTGGACTACTGCATACCATTACACCCGGCTTCACCTTGTTCTCTGCATACAAGTTTAGCATTTTTGAATGCAAGGTTGATTTATCAACTTGCATTCATAGTCATTGCTTTTGGCGCCTCCTCGTCGCCATCTGGCGGATAAACTACATTTTTCTCATAAATCGAGGCTTCAAGTCATACATGCATGCTGATCTATGCTAGACGAACATATTGGATGCTGAAAACAACTATAATGCAAATAAGCTGGTCGAGAAACTCTACGACAATCTCATTATGTATGAGTTGTGGGCGATTTTTTTTTGCAAGCGAGTTTTTGCAAGGTGTTTTCTTATCAAGGGGAAACACGATGTGCCGTCACACGCACCTTCGCTTTATATTCGCGCAAAGAGCCCAAATTAAACGAGATTTCCGGGGGAAGAGTTGTTTCAATACATTTAGAGTTGTTTCAATATATTTATTATGTATAATTGTATAGAGCAACAACTTTTTTCAAAAGGATTTTAGTGATTTACGATGTCAGTGAATTATTATTAATGATAAGATGAAATAAAGAAACATGTTTAGACATTAGACACCACTGGATTGTTATTCTATTGGAATATAGTGTATATATAGAAATCTTGTTATCGTTATATATTCTGTTGCAACTTTCACAGGGTCTAGTTGTGCAAGAACGTTAACACGTGTCTCTACGTCATGACTTCTCGATGTCAATGACATCACAATGTTATTAAAAACCGTTTTTTTTTCATTTATCGCATTTGTTAAAGAAATATAAAATGATCGGACAGGGAAAGTAGCATTCAAGGAGGACAGTCAACCACAAAACACAGAAACAAACACGCAAACAGACCAACTAGAAGGCAAAAGTTATAATAAATGCAAACGACATCACAAACACAAAAAGGTTGACAATAGGGCTAAAAACAATCAGTGTTTTAACAACATTACGTCATCCAAAATGGCCAAATCACTGACCGTAATGACTTCATGACGTCATCTAATTTGGAAAGACTGTGTTTGACCGGGTTCTGATCAAAATCTATTCATTCATAACAAGTGTCAAGCTCCAGATTATCTGAGTTTGAATTCATAATGACAAATGTTTAAACGGATTTGCATTTCATTAGGATGTTTATTTGTATTTGCATACATATTTTAAAAAAAGTTTTTATGTCCATTTTCAAAAATATATTATGGAGTCTCAAGCCTATTAATTTTCTCAGTAATGTTTGGTGAATTCGGGCACCGTACTTACAAAAAGATTTAATGTTTTGTTTGTAAACATGTATTTCGAAATCGACTAAATCATGAAACTGCACATGGCTGCGGCATTTTAACCTACTTCGTCCAGCTAGGTTCTGATTTTTGTTCTTGTTGTTGTTGTGTTTTTATTAAAATTATGGCCATTTTTACCCGTGTATGTACTTATAGTCAATATTAGTTCTTTTTTCCACCTATAAATTTGTATTTTTAATTTTTAGTAAGTACTACTGTAAAGTTTCTTTTCAATGTGTGGGACAGACATAGGGAAGTTGAATCAACGGATAGTGCCTCTTGTTATTTGTCCCTGCAGCAGAAGGCGTTTTCTAGGTTAAGCCACTGACCCCCGATTATAGATTGTCTGTCTACAAAATGGAAATGGAAATTGCATAGTTCCTTAATTGTTCCTCTACCATTCTCACCGGTAGTACATGTCTGTTCACAATTTCATCAGAGCATTTAATATGTTTATTATTTCCCTTATTTTTCTCCTTCCTTGACTAATGGAGCAATATTTTGGGGAAAAACTTGCCCACAAGTAACTGGATTCTAATTTAATATGCATAGTATGTCCCATAATACTTGTGACTACCTACCATTGTAACATATTTAAAGTCGTTGTAACAGTTTGTCCGTCATTTGGCCTTTGACTTTTTGTTTTAACACTCTAGCACCTTCATTATATATCCGATTTTTACCAAACTTGGTCAGTGTCTTCATATCCATGAAAGTTCGGTACACCAGTTATTGCCCTTGATTTAATAATAAATCCAATAGTTTGCCTTGTGAACATACGTTCATTGTGCATCCGATATTTACCAAACTTGGTCAGAGTCTTTATAGTAATGAACGGTCACCATCCATACTGGATAATGAACGCCAGAGTCATTGTTCTTGATTTAATGGGAAATCCTATATGTTTCTTTCTGGACACGAGTAGTCCCTTCATTTACCAAAATTGGTCAGAGTCTTTATATTAATGGAAGCCTCAATAAGTTTGAAAAACACCCATATAGGATAATAAATGCAAAGGTTATTGCCCTTGATTTAATCAAAATCCTATTTTTCGCCCCGTGAACTCTTAATATAGCCCCCTCATTGTGCATCCGGTCTTTATCAAACTTGGTCACAGTCTTTATATTAACGAAAGCGTGTACCATACTGAAAACTACATATATCGTATCATAAACACGATCGTTAATGCCCTTGATGTAATGGCGATGTCCTATATTTTCCTCGTGAACTTATCTTTCATACTATCTTTACTAAATTTAGTCAATATATTTATATTAATAAAAGCTTGGACAAGTTCAAAACCTGTTGCATCCGACTAGACACATTAGAGTTATACCCTTGATTTTTTAAAAATTGTTTCCCAGTAGGCCTCAGACTATTCAAGCCAGTAGAGTGATACAGGCCCTCTTGTGCATCTTGTTCCCGGAAGACTACTTAATACACGCCACTCTGTAAATGGCATAATTTTAGACAAGAAGGTCATCTTGAGTGACAGTTTGGCCATAAAACACAAATCTGTCTATCCGTCAACAATTCATAAAATAATATTCAAGTCTAGATTTGAAACAAGTTAATGACAACTGATCACAATATATTTGAAATAGATCGACCCTCTAAGATTTGTGTAGGTCGCCCAAGATCGCCAAGTTGGCTAAACCTATGGAAAATGTATGGAAATTTTGAATCTCCAGCAATCGTGCAAATATTCATACAGTCTCTCCTATCTAACCTTGCATTCTCAGTACTTTCAGTACTTTGATTAGAATATGTTAACAGCGTAATACATCATTTTACATTTTGGAACAGAAATGAACGCGGATATTTTATCTCCTTTGTATAAATGTTTGCAATGCAAATATTACCTCGGAGAACATGAGCTGCTTTAAGGCCATTAACAAACGACGTCAATCTCCCACCCCACCCCACCACTATCACTCATAAACGTGCAAATACATGCGCGGATCCAGGATTAAGGAGCGGTAACGGTTTACAAATTGCTTGAGAACAAAACAAAACACACTGTCAGTGCATTTACATTGTGATATAGGGTTGGTTGGGGATAGGTTGTTGTGGTGGTGTGTAGGGTGCGGTGTGTGTTTGAGGGGTATGAGGCGCCATTCGTGGCTATATGTTGTAAGATACATATATACGTTGTGTGTAAAATATATATATTGAATAAAAAAATATATATGATACAGACAAATATATACGTTACTCCGAAATATATATATTGTGCCTAAAAATCTATATTATATATATTGATGTATTGTAGACGCAAACATATATATGTTATACCGAAAAATATATTCGCTTTATAACATATATATTGTCTTAATATATTGAAGATAGAAATATTTGAGATGAAAATAAATAGTTTCTCTAAAATAAATATATTGCAGAGACAAATATATCAATGAAATATCGATAAATAAATGGTGCGAACTTCTGGGTGACCGAAACCATATGTCTATGCCGAAACTAAATAAGTGATAGATAGATTCTGTTCTCAGCGAATTGGCTTATTTAGCCCATCGATGTGTTTAAATAACCAACGAGCTGAGACAGACTCTATCGGTTTTGTAGCATGGTGTACATAGTAACACTGTGACGTCATAGTGACCGTACTCTACATTCCAATATCCGGTAGTTGTAGTACGGTATAGCCACGCCCCTTTAGTTACCCTAACTTAAACGTTTTAATGCTCTCATCAAAGGAAATGTCACCGACCATGCTACGACTTGTGTTTTCCAAATACGTTATCATAGCCTGTGCTAAATATATTTACGTTATCCTAGACTGCTACACTGTCCCGTTTTTTCAAACTCGCACAAGCCAATTATTCTGGGTGTAAAAAAAGCAAAAAAAACGGACATGCGCAGCCTCCTTTTTATCACGGCGCTTCGGTATGTTTAAAATCTTGATATTCGGTTAGCCGGAAGGCAACGGCACAGAAAATAGTGCACTGTTGCTATGTAAACAATGTGGCCGCTGTTCACACGTGTTGATATATAATTTGCGTTGAATTTGTGTTTTTTACAATTATTTTTTAAATGCAGATGAAGGTTTTATTTGAAGTACAGCGTTCTCGGTTTTATTCGACCCCGTCCGTTGTGGTTCGCCCCTTTACGTTTGAGCCCGATTTTCACCGAAGTCACTGCGGAATGTGACGTCCAGTCGCCTACGTCACGTCACATCGCATATATGACGTCATATTTGTCCCTCTCTCAGTATAAAAGCCGAATTTGTTGTATTTTCCTTCAGAGGCGAAGTCTCATTGAAAGCAGTCAGCTTTTCAGCACTTCAAATTAAAACAACAGTCAAAATGTCCACCGGGCCTACGGACACCATGGTATAAGCTATGTGTAACTAATAGTACTCAGCCCTGTATTATAAACTAGACTGCATATACCACGTGGATCCTAGGATAAAAATATAAGGTGATGTTTAATTTTGGGGATATATTTAGCTGGGTAAATGAGGTCAATGACTCAAAATCGAAAGCAATACACCTTACCACTCCGATGGTCATCAGATGTCCCTGGACCTACACTTGACGCTATCGTCTCGGATAGCAAGGCCTGAATCTGCGGGTTGCTTAACAAGTGAGTGTTCTCCCCACCCCCACCCCCTCCCACCCCAACCCTCCCCACCCCCGAGTACTCAATACTCTCTAATTTACAGCTGAGTACTGAATACTCCTTCATTTTAGACCCGAGTACTGGATAATATTTAACATGAATTTTTTCATAAAAATTAACCAATTTGCTATTTATTCGTCTAATTTTATGAACATGTGATATAAAAGGACATTTAAAAAACTGTATTAAAGGTTGTATCTCACCGTTTTGCTGTTTTGGGGTCAATCATGAAATGTAAATATGATTTTTGTGGATTTCAGAAGTTTTTTTACATAGAAAACCTAGTTTAAAGGCACGTACCTATTTTTTATGCGTACTGAATACTAATTTAAATAATGTAATTTACGGGTACTGGTACCCGGGCCAAGGGTACAGAATACTCTCTAAATTTGCCCTGAATACTGCGTACCAAAAGGAGTGGGGGAGGGGTGGAACTGCCCCCACCCCACCCCACCCCACCTAACAACTGATCAAGAGTTCTTCGTACGTTAGCCGCTTGGTCGTCCATTTTTAGCGGATTTGTTATGTTTTCGCGGTAAAGAAACTACAACATGCGGAACACTCGGACGCTGGGAAATGCGCTCTTTAAATTTGGCTTGTCTCAAGTTTGAAAAACGGAACAGTGTAGCAGTCTACGCCAATGTATATATTTGCAGCACAGTCTATGCCAACGTATATATTTGGAAAACAAATATTTATTTAGTTTCGGTCACCCAGAAGTTCGAACCATTTATTTATCGATATTTCATTGATATATTTGTGTCTGAAATATATTTATTTTAGAGAAATTATTTATTTTCATCTCAAATATTCATCTTCAATATTTTAAGATTAAGACAGACAATATCTTTTTATAAAGCGAATATATTTTCGGTATAACATATAAATATTTGCGTCTACAATATATAAATTAGGAAAAAACATATATTCAGAGTAACGTATATATTTGCGTCTACAATACATGTATATATTTAAAAACAGAATTTATCTAATTTTTTTTAATATATATTTCTAGGTGTAACATGTATATTTGTATGATATATGTTTTTGGACCGAATACATATATTTCGGAGTAACGTATATATTAATTTGTCTGTATCATATATATTTTTGTATTCAGTATTATATTTCACACGCAACGTATATATTTATCTTACAACATATAGTCGCGTATGGCGCCTCATAGGGTGGTGGGTGGGGTTTCTAGCAATAAAACACTGCTCTCAGTCTATTTTTTTTCTAATCTCGGAGGTCTTCATTTATTTATTTATTTATTTTAATTATTATTATTATTTTATGTAAACGAGGTCGGTCGTATGTACTTGACACGTGTTCTAAATGCCCCTCGGCAGATCATCTATATGTAACTTGACCTATTCGATCTTTGTATTGAACATCTCACTCATCGGCGTGAACGAGTTTACTCAAGCCATCTTCGTCTCTCTTTTGTTTGGTTTTACTTATACGCCGAGGTAATTCGGTGAGAAATCACAACAACTCAATTTGATGTTTGATTAAAAAATGGACGGATTTAACGATGGATGTGATAAGTCTTTGTTTATATATTATTTTATTCTGAATCGTTTTTCGGTTGTTCTGTTTTCCACTAATTCCAATCTTCTTCTTCTTCTTCTTCTTCTTCTTCTTCTTCTTCTTCTTCTTCTTCTTCTTCTTCTTCTTTTCTTCTTCTTCTTCTTCTTCTTCTTCTTCTTCTTCTTCTTCTTCTTCTTCTTCTTCTTGTTCTTCTTCTTCTTCCGATAATGTGCAGGGTTCCTCTGGAACATACTCGCACAGTATGATTGTTTGCAGTGTTTTATTATTTAGTGAATATGTATTTATGTATTGAATTTGTATTGTTGCAAAACATGTGTCGATTCAATTCATTCATAATAGGGCCAAGTATCTAATTGTTAATTTCGACCACTCAAGTTCAGCTCGAATTTTCAAAGAATTAATGCTCTACCAGCACTTTGTTCGACTGCATGTGTCATCTTGTTGAATAGTACAAACCACGCACATGACAGATTAGGAATATCTATGGAAATACATTAACGATAAACAACAACATAATGTGTTGATGATCTGTTAAACAGCAATTCAATTAAACATTTTCATTTCCAATCACACAGGTGTGTTTATGCATTTAGCGTAAATGATCACAACCGGACTGATGTGAGCAACAATGATTCGACAGACCAGGTACGGGGTATGTCATGGATGAATGAATATCAAGTAAGCATTTTTTCTGACACTATGTTCCTGATTTCCTTCATGTTTGTATATGAGGTTATGTATTAAACATTTTTATTTTCAGGTAGAATCATAGCAACAGGTTTTGACCACATGCCTCGATATTACTAACGACACTTAACATAATGATTGTCTAAGCGTACCACACTTTCTACACAGCATGTCTGTCAATAGCTTTCCATAGGCAATGCTATTATTTGATATGCCATACCGACTATAAGTATAATTTTGTATCTCGCATCTTGAATATGGTCAACACATACAACCTCGTACTCCACTTTCTACATGTCAATACCTGGAACAGCGTCCCGCACTGTCTACACAAAATGCCGGTCAATATATTAAACCACCAATTGTTTTCCCCATTGACACCAATGTTAAAAATTGTCACATATTGATGATTTGTTGCAGCTACAACTCAAGTATGGATAATGAAGCAGTGTCATTTTCGTATATAAAAAAGTCACCAGAAAAGGTGGGATCATAAGACATGTAAGATGGTTCTTGTTTGTTTACTAAACAGGACAAAGGTGCAGCTGTTTTCATTGATAGCTGCTTACAAAGTGTATGCATAGATTTTAAATTTGGAAAATGTTCATCAATAATCCAGTAAAACCTATCACTACTCTTCTTATACATACAACAACAAAATCCAATAGAAATGAGCTATTTCCCAGTATTTATCATGTCCATTTCCAACAAAAAAGGGGGGCTTACTTTTATTATAGGAGCTTCATTCGACAACTCCTCAGATGTTTATATGCACTGGTGGTGGTAAACCTGACTAGCTATTCATAGATATTTTTGTAGTTTATACGCCGTACTGACTACAACCTGGACTGTAATGTACAACAGCGTCCCGCATTTTATACTCGTTAACGCATACAACAGCGTTATGTACGGAATCCTTTTAGGGCCATCGCGATCTCGCGTTTTCAATTTCGAGATTGCGAAATAAATTTCACATAATTTCGCATTCTCGTCGTATTTTACATTTAAAAAAACGCGAGGTTTGCAATCCAAACTTCGTGCAAACCTCGCGATTTTATCACGTTTTCATTTGGACGAGATCGCGAGAATGCGAAATAAATCTCCCATTCTCGCCGTATTCTACAATGAAAAAAACGCGAGATTTGCAAATCAAACTTTGTGCAAAATGATATATAGGGTCCTATAGAAACCACAGCGTCCGAACGCAATGGCATCGTAGGTCCACACTGTACTGCAAACAAGGACTTGAAACTACAATGAAAGAGACAAAAAACAACAGAAAGGGTGGTGAAGACAGGGTTACCGACTTGGAACGGTCAGTAGGCAATAAGGCCTACTGGTTAGCTTGAATCGATTTTATATGCGCACAATCATCGCTATTATCCTGTCTTCTGCGCCCAAATAGACAAGACAGTGTAAACAAAACTACATAAAACAATGAAAGAGACAAAAAAAAACAACCAGAAAGGGTGGTGAGTGAAGACAGGGTTACCGACTTGGAACGGTCAGTAGGCAATAAGTCCTACTGGTTAGCTTGAATCGATTTTATATGCGCACACCTCGCTATTATCCTGTCTTCAGCGCCCAAATACAGTGTAAACAAAACTACATCCCATCAAAAGAAAATCTCTAACAATAAAGACCACATCCAGAGAAACCAACTAAAGATATACATACAAAATAATAAACATCTCAGGATGTATCCAGAATCGTACTGAACAACCATAGTAGTTGCAGCTAAAGAGAAAACCAATCTAGGGTACGACCAGAAAACCCGAGGGACGAAAGCTCATGCACCCACGTCCTTTAGTTGGGGTTTCAGTAGGTACAATCATAGAGTCCAAAGAGGTAGTCCAGTCATCGCACAAGTGAAAAGTGAAGCGTAATGACTGACTGTAGAGGGGTCAATCACTAAACATGCAGTGCGCTGTAAAACCAAGGGGTTATATCCTTTTCTGACGAACTTCCTGATTAAATTTGTAAAGCGGTCAGGGAACCCGTCAGACCACTTTAACTTTCGAAGTTTATAGACCACATCTCCATAAAATAAGGATTGTGATATGCCTAGTCGCAGAAGTGTTTTAAGGTTTGTGTTGTACTTTTCCAGCAGGCCCTCGTTGCGGCGGTAGAATTTAGAGAAAGATCTACGTAGTTTGTGATAACGAAAACCCTGCTGAAGAAGTTTACTTGTAATAACTTGATTACGATCATTGAAGTCTATAACATCATTACACGCTCTAGCAAATCGATATACACCCCATATGAGGTAGCACTAGGTACATCTCCATTCAGGTGTGTATAGTTAACGATGTTAAAATTGAAATCATCTCTCTTATCAAACCTCGCGCTTTTATATCGGCCTAATGTACGATGAAAAAAAACGCGAGAATTACGCTAAGTTTGGGTTAGCAAATCTCGCGTTGTTTTCTCCGATAGTAGTATAGATAGTAGCGGTATCGGCGCAGTTTTCCCCATCGCGGCGAACGAGAAAAACTAATGAAATATGCCAATGGAGACTCAGGCGTAACTCTCATTCACACCACCAAGATCTAAATGTAAGTCACGCTTAAATCAACACCAACATATTTCAACAGTTTTCTCAAGCACCCCGCGTGGAAAACCCGCTGATACCGCTATTATCTATACTACTAATCAATCCGGTTTTGCCATTTTAGGAGAGCGCAATTTTATTTTATGTCTACTTTCGCCGAATCTACTTTCGGCGAAGTTTTTCAATAACATTTGCAACTCATTAAGCAAAGTCAGAGGTAACCGGGCAGTAGTCTTCATCATCGCTCTGCATATCATTTTTTACCATGGAGTATTTTATTTTCCTACACTTTGCTATTTTGTATTTCAGTTCAAGATATTATTTAATATTTTCAATATTCCTAAATGGAACCCAACTATTGAAATCTTCATTGTAACCCTTCCATTTAATCAACGCTTGTTTCGTTTTGTAATCACGTCGTATTACTTTTTCAATCCTGAATATTGCTTGCTTTGCTTTTATCATTTCTAATTCATAAAAGCTACCGTCAATGTTTTCGTTGTTTAAATCTTTTATTTTGTATGTCACAGGATTTGTATTTTGAATTTTATCAACAACAAATATTTCTTCAGTCCAATTTGGGGTATAACCTTGCTCAAACGTTCTTTTATATTTGCTGATTCTAACATTATCACCTATTTTAAACTTTGATTTAATTTGATTACTTCTCATCTTTCCATACAAGTTGAAATACACTGTTCCTTTATTTTTCTAATCACTTGCTTCAGTTGGTGTCATTTTAATACTCCGATATTTTGTATTATTGTATTTATCAACCATCGTCTGAAGCACGCCTAAATATGTGTTTGTATTGTTTGCTGTGAAACATTTCCACATCCTCTCTTTGAATGTTCTGTTAAATCGTTCAATTACTACAGCTTTTCCGAAATTAAAAGTGTGATACATTTTGATATTATTATCATCAAGAAATTGCTTAAACGTCTTGTTGTAAAATTCCACACCTTGATCAACCCACAACAATTTACACTGTCTTCCTGTACTGATTATCTGTTTGAACGCTTTGGTAATTTCTAAAGCAGTTTTATTTGGAACAGGTACAACCCAAGCAAATTTACTAAATAAATCAATAACAGTAAGCAAGTATTTAGTACCTTTATTATACTTTGAAAACGACTGCATGTCAACCAAGTCAGCAGACCATATTTTATCAATTTCATTAACAATCACACGGCGTTGAGTGAACTTTCTTCGTATAGGCTTATGAAGTTCATCTGCTAACTTGTCAGTCCATTTCAACGCCTTTTCTCGTTTTTTTGCTCTCCAAGTCCTAGTTTATATTTTACACTAATTACAGGCTTGACTATCAAATTCTTAGCAATCTTTTCTCCAATAGTTTTAGACTTGCTAGATTTTAAACCAGCAAGCATGTTTTTATCACACATTGATTTATTACTAGGATTTTCATCATAACAAATATCATGATCTTTGCAAACAGCATCTAATTCATTTGAAGGTTCTCCGCTATCAAGCGGATTACCCGGACCGCAATATTTATAACCAGGAAGTGTTAGCCCTTTTTTGGGTAGCAAAGGGAGCAAAGCTTTATGAATATCAATATTTCCACCTTCTGTGTTTTTAACAAACTTTGTTTTAGTAATACCGCAAGATGCACAAGTTTCTCTTAACATTTTTCTACCATTTTTTGCTAAAACATACTTAGAATCAACATTTTCAGTAACCTTTTTTTCTTTTATACAATAGCTCATATATAATATGATTAGATTAAACTTCGTTTACAAAATATGATTTTATAATGTTTTCATTTTCTATTGGTTTGTATGGTTATAATAATTTGTAAAGAATATCGTACACACTATTTCCTTCTTGCAACTTTTTGACAAAGTACAAACAGAAATATCCGCACAGGACACTTGTTTTATCTTGATATTGAATGGTGTTGAATTTTATATCAGGTATGTAAGTTAAAACTTCTTTTGGTGGGCTCAGGCCAAACGGATCGAAGTAATAATTATCATAGTAACAAGTCCAGTGTGTACCTGGTCCAATATAATCATCAAGATTAATAATACCACATTCTTGTTTATTTTGTTTTGTCGGTAATTTGTTCTTGCTAAACACTCCCATGAATTTCTGTATACCTAGCCGCTTAACCCACTTTATTATGTCTAAGTTAGAGATAGGCTCGTTTTTGAAAATTAACTTTTTTTTATGAACGGGATACTTCTGTACGATCTAATTTGTGAGTCTACTTGCAAACCTTTTCCACGATCAACTCTTAGTCCTTTTTTCTTTTCTGCCCACTTGCAAACCTTTTCCAGTTAAACCACTAATACGAGATCCAATCAATGGAATTCCTAATGATGCAAGCGTTCCGAGAAATCCTCTATCTTGTTGCTGCTTTGTCAGTTTAATAGAACATCAACCTTTAGACTTTATCATCTTGTTTCTTTGTGTAATTGTTAATTTATTTGATCCAAGAAGTGCTTGTTTTTTGTCACTAGGAATAGTTACCATTCCATTTCCAAATAGTTTGCCAATTCCAGTACTTGCTAAGCCACTTAATGCTCCTGTTGCTAGTGGTGCTAATACTTTTGGAACAAATTTTGCAACGGTTGGTAATATTGATTTAGTTAACAAACCAGCTAATGCGCCTAAAAAGCCTCCATTTTTGGACTGAGATCTCTTTTGCGATTTTGATATATTTATGTCTTATCCCTGCCCGCCAGATTAAGCCTTGTTAATATTGTTAATCTGGGTAGCTGTAAGTAGCAAAGGAAAGTTTCCAGTTAGTTGGTTATTTTTTAGCCTGAGCGTTAATTCACTTTTGTTTTCAAATGCTTTTGCGACACTTCGTTTCTGGCCATCTGATAAATTTACTGAATAATTTATGTAAGTCATATATATTATAAGTTAGATTAAACTATTACCAATTCATTTGCGACGGTATTAATAACTACATCTTCTTTATAGAGAATCAGAGCATAAACTATATATGGAGCAGCAGGAGGTATATTTAGCCTATATCTCAAACTTAGTTGTTTTGGATCAATACTGACTTCATCACCTTTATAACTCAAATCAAAATGTATCGTTCCGAAAAGAGTTTTAAAATCACCTATATTTAGTAAAGTTCCAGTGTTTTTATCATTTTGCTTGTGAGAATAATTAATAACATCTCTGAATATTCTTATGGTATAATCATGGCTGTATTCGTTTTCTGGATAATAAACACCATTTCCAACTTCCAATTTAGCTGATTGTAAATAACAATTAGCATTAGCAGCATTTACCTTAAACGTATCCAAAAGATGAGGATTTTGGGAAGAAGTCTTGTCTGACCTTTGCAGATAAACAAAAACGTGTTTTGGATTTTTAACACCAGCTGTTATTCTAAATGTGGTCTCGGTCGCTTGGCTGCTTCCGCTTTCTTGTATCATTTCACGGAGGTAGGACCATTCTGTTGATGTCATATGATTTGCCATTACGTAACTTAAACCATCTGAGTTAAATATCATTCTAGGCATCCACAAAACTAATTTATTAATAACTACCCGGACATCATCACCACTTGATTTGAAAATTAGCGCATCATCATTTGTTAGTTGCAAGCTGATTTGAATCTGACTAGGAGGAAGCACGTTTGTTTCCAAACCTTCAAAGAAGTAATATTTGTTTAATGGAATTATAGAGTCAACTTTTTGATTAGTTATGATTAAAGCATGACGAGTAGTAAATCCTAGATTATAACCAGCTTGATCATCCCGAGATTCTGCCACAGCCGTATTATCCAAATAAAAGTATTCGTTTGTTCCGGTTGTTTTTGCATAATCGTCAGAAATTTCAAGCAAGTTTTTGATATTAACAAATATGTGGAGATTATTTCCATCGTAAACTATTTTTCCATTTTGCCTTACTTGCATTTGATCAATTAGTGAAGCCGCAACGTTAATTAAAGCAATTATGTCAGCGTCTGCGAAAGCGGCTCCATCAGCAAGTTTGTTTACTCGAAAACTGATTTCAAAATATGCGTTATACCAATTAAAGTAAGAACTTTTATCATTTAGTGTAAACTGATAACCACTTTTCATTTGCCTGGTAGCATTTTCTGGTTGTGCTATAGGAGTATCTAACTGAATAGGTACATGTTCATATCTAGTATTATATTTATCACCTCGAAACATCTGTATATACTATTAATTAGATTATCTTCTATTAATTAATCGTTTAATTCTTGCATTAATATTTTTGGTTCCTGTTCCGGATAGTAATCTGTTAATTTTTGCATTTACATCTTCTTCAGTATCAGCTACATCTTCTTCAGTTTCAGCTACAGCTTCTTTTTTGTTATCAGCCTTTGTAAGTTCTTTTAAAATTATCTCACCTTTTGGTTTAGGTTTAATAACTGAAACTTATTTATCAGCAGCCATTTTTCCTACTTCATCTCCAAGTTTTTTAGAACCACTTTCTAAGATTTGTTTTCCAGCAGTTTCTAATGCTTTCTTGCCTGCTGATTTTACAGACTCACTAAATACTTTTGATCCGACTTTTGAAAAAATGTCAAATATACCAGCTCCAGTTAATCGATCAACTTTAGTATATGTTCCCGTACCAGTGTCATCAACTTTTTTAAACGTGCCATCTAACTTATGTTACATTAATTCCTTCAAAACAAATCGAAATGATGTGTGGACACCATTAAGATTAATAATTTTGCCAGAGAAGTCGGTAATGTAAATATTAATACTGTTAATGATCGTTTTGTTTAACCCAACTCTCATCGGTTCATCTTTGAAAGGATATGATCTCGTAAGATCAGCTGTACTTATTTCATAAATGACATCCCCGTATGATCCATCAACAATAGAATTACTTATCAAATCACAGTGAATATACAATGTATCGATAGAATTTGTTATGTTTGGTGTTACAGTTCCAAATTTAGTTTCTCTAATAATTGCATCTTTGTCAAATCCGATCAAGTTGTGAAAGTTTGATTCTCTCAAATCAAGCATGAACTTATCACGAATGGTAACTAAGCATTTGAAACTTGATAAATCAAACTCAATTTTTATCGGGACAGGGGCGAGTCATCGGTTAAATTGTTTACTGCCAATGCTTCTTTTATGTAATTATCAATATCAGCATAACTGTAATTTCCATTTGCAAAACTAATAGTTTTCAAATCTGTTCCATTGCTATACCTTATCACTTTGTTATTATAATCCTCGCTAATATTGTACCATGAGTAAGTCATGGAATTAATCTTATCAAGTCCAATGCCGTACTGTTTGTTCTTACCTAATATTAATGGTCTGTCAAAAACAGTTGTAAAATTACTCGGTGTATTTGAGCTATTAATTATTGACGCTTTCTCTGATGATAATACAATTTTTTGTTCCATTATACATATTAGTAGATAAACTTAAGCACCTTTGTAATACAGTTTAAAACTTGATATTTCAAAATTGAAAACTTGTGTAGTGTAACTTGTTACGGATGCAAAGATGGTCCAAAAATGTGACTTCGGAAGAAATGCTTCAAATGTTCCTTTTAGTATTCGTTTACCATTTTCTATTTTTGGCTGAGGACGTGGCTGATCACGACCAGTACTACTTGCATTAAACAAACTAAAATATTCTATACCAATGTCTGTATTTGTAACTGTATATGTAAGGTCTGCTTCAAGTATATATCGCCCGGGTTTTACAATTCTGAAGCTACAAGAATATTCTGTAGCATATTCTTCAATTTTTATAAGTTGATTGGTTACAAAAGTAAACGCTCCGAGAAAACCCTCACGTTTGGTTCTTTCAAGTGGTTTTCGAGTTGGATATGATACATAGTTAGTTTGACTAGTAGTATCTCGAATAATACTTATTCCATCTATTGTAGCTTCAAGAATTAAAATCCGGCTTAAATAGTCCACTTTTACTTTCAGCTCATCAATTATACCAAGAATTGCTGTATGGCGACTATCAGACTTTTGATTAAACTGTTTCAATGAAGCTATCTCGCCATCAAAAGCTTTACTTCTTTCATCCTGGGCAGCTTTCAATTTCTTTGAAGCGTCATCAATAGCAGTCTCAGGTGTATCAGTGTCAACCAGTTTGTTCAGAGCAGTCTCCAGCGACTTACCATCAACCATTTTCATTTTGATGTCTTCAAATTCTTTGTTGATATCGTCGACTTTAGTGGTTGTCTGCTCATGTAATATTTTAATTTGAGTTATTTCGATAGTAAAAGCAGTTCTCATTTGTTTTGAAGCATCAGCATTAGCAGTTTCATTATTGTCAACCATTTGTTTATTGATTTCTCAGATCCGTGTATTAATATTTTGAACACCAGTTCTTATTGTTCACTTAATTTCTTGAAGTTTTCACTCTCTTCCAATACATCTTTCTTTTCTAGCTCTTTCAAAGCATCACTCAAAAGTTTTATTTCATCTTTCAATCCGTTTTGAATTTCAATCATTTTCTCGCGGTTTCCTTGTAACTTTGTTTGTATCAGACTTAGTATATCTTCAACACCTGCTGTCAATTTTTTTATGATGTCTGGAATTTTATCAATATCATAACCACGTATGATCTTTGTTATTCTTCTTTGAGTATATTGCCTTGTTACTGCATCATCTGCTTTTTCCGGATTGCCTACATTAGTGACTTTATTTTTATTCATGTTAAGATCACTTCTCAAAACATTTTCCTGGTGTCTACCCTTGTGAAGATAATTAACCAAATGTTTTTGTTTTACATACTCAGACAGCACAATACCAAAATTTGTAATAATAACACTGCCAGTAGTAACTTCCTCACCAAGATCATTAAAAAGCCCCATTATATATAATATGATTAGATTAAATATCACCAGTGAAGTTTTTTTTAATCAACTTTCTAGGGCGATCCAGATACAGAAATTCGTACTGCTTGTCAGTCGCTTTTCTGTACTTCTCTTTGCTGACATCTTGTTCGTTTGAAAGCATATCCAGCTCGCGATTAACCGGAGTTGCAAAGAAGATGTAATGAGAACAGTTTAAACGAATGTCTTTGGGAGTTTTGTAATAAGATTGAGATAAATAAATTACACAACAATTTGTGTGTCTTCGCTGGATGAAATAATTAATAATATCGTTTTGATTGCTTTCGCAAACATAATCATCAAAAATAACTATCTTTTGAGTATCAGAATCCAAATCATTCACAGGGATAACTTGATCATTTGAACATTCTAATATATCTTCAATCGAAATTTTATTCTTTTTTGCTATCTTTTCAAGTTTTTGTGACAAAACCTGATACTTAGACTGCTCTAAGTTTTTAGCAAACAAATAAATCTTGTCGTAATAAACTAAAGGTTTCAGCAACATGTGAACGAATGTGTTTGTCTTGCCAGAACCTGAATTACCGCAAATTAACATTCTAAAACAACAGTCTGGCATAAATTTCCATATCTGTTTAAAATTACCGTTTTCTGTTTTCATATCATAGTTCGGGATTTGCATTATAATAATGCTTGGTTAATACGTGTCTTAACTTATTTTAATTTATCTTATTCTAATCTAACTTATATTATACATGTCTTTGTTAAAATGGAAAGAATTAGCAGATAAAAAACGAAAAGCGAGTGAGCTTGTTAAATCATTCGAGAATAAAGTTATTCGAAAAAGACTAGAAAAAGGAGCTAGTCGTGATTTGTATACAGAAGTATTTAAACCTGTAACTAGCGAAATAACAGAGCAAACAAGACGGCTAGCTGAACAGTTGGCTCTTTTTCCTGAGGCAATGCGTCCACAATTACTTGCAACGCCCGGGCGTGGCCCGCAATTACCCACGCCTGAGCGTGGACCTATCAGGCAAACCGCGTATCCCAAATACAAATACCAACAATCTCTGGCTGATTACGGAGAGGAACAAAAGCGGGCATCAGACAGAGTGCTTAAGTCAAAATCACTAGCTGATTACAGAGAGGTACAAAAGCAGGCATTAGAGTCTAGACCAAAATTAAGCTCAGACAGAGTGCTTAGGTCAAAACCTGACGAACCCACGGAAGAAATATTTGAAAAACGTGCATCATTTAGTCCCATGGAAAAAAATAATAGAAGAAATAGAAGAAGAAGCGGAAGAAGAAGGGGAAGAAGAAGAACTAGCTGGCTTGGATGCTGGTGTGAATAAAGAAGTACTTGATGAGCATGGTTTGCCAATACCAACTAAAATACCAAGTATTACTGATTATGATGAATATATTAAAAATGCTAAGAGGATACGCAGGAGAATGTCTAGTAAGATGAAAGGTCTAAACGCAAATATAAACAACCTCGATGAAAAAAAATCAAAGAGGGGTGGGAGAAGGACAACCGATGCGACTAAACTTAAATATTCAAATGCTAAGATTCAAAGTATAAAAGAACGTCTGACTGATGAAGCGGATGCTCTGGATTATTACATAGAGAGGTTAGAGCAAATTCAAGCAGCTGGAGAAACTGCACAAAGACTGGCAAAGGGATGCAACAAAAACGAAATTCCTACAAAGTCGACAAGGATGGCCACTATGGAGTGTTACAAATTGATTTACCTAAGCTTGTTGGTCATCACAAACTTATTGCCAAACTAGGAGAAGCAGTTGTGCTAGACCTAAAAGTAGATGGTGATTTTATAGACTTGATAACAAAGCGTTACAATAATAAAACAACTTATTCAAAGCTGTCTCAAAATGCTTTTAAGGATCTAACAAAATTATCTGGTTTGCCAATTCACAAAGGTTCTCCAAAGTTCAAGAAGATTTTAGGAGGTTGTGTTGAATATTACAATAGTCCTGATGATTTGATGGATGATCTAGAGTTAGTATGCGGGAGTATCGAATCAGGAAATAATAGTCCACGGCTGATAAATAAAGGTATAGCATAATTGATGAATTACTAAAAATAGGTGAAATATCACTCAAAGAACATGAGCAACTATTTTCTCAAAATCTTAATTAAATTATTGTCTAACTGTAATTATACATGACACAAATTACTAACAAAGAAGAATTAATTGATCACTTGACACGACTTGTGGCTGCATACAGGCGTAGCTATAAATTGTGCGGTATTATAAACACAACATTACAGATTGCCGGTGGGATAATTGGTTGTACTGCTGTACTGCTGTATTGGCATTGGTTCCGGCAATTCCTGTTTTCGTGGCTGCAGTTGGTGCGAGCAAAACAAGAATAGCAGAAAAAAATACTTTGCTAAAAACACATCATAGAAGTTTTAAACAACTTCTATCATATGTCCAAACAACCACAGGACTAGAAAATGATGAGGAGATAATTAGGATTGTCTTTAATAACATTTTAGAAATTCAAAAGAATGACAACTTTACAGAACCTTTGGAAATGTATATGAAAATGTTCAAGCTTAATGGAAATTAAGCTAGTAGAGATGCCCCGCGGGAGCATCTGTTCAAGTTAAACGGTCATGGCATCCAGTCGTAATTCGACTTGTTTCCATATCCTATCGTACTTTTCTCTGGTTGATTTTGTTTTAATCGGTTTTGTTTCTTTTTCTATTTTTAATATTTTAAATATTTTCTGAAAAATGTATTCAAATTTGATTGATCTTTTTCGACTTTCTATTTGATCCAACATCTTTACAATTTTGTAAAACAAATCTTCAAATCTTTGTCTGTTTGCAGAAGACAAATCACATTCTACCAAGTATTTATCTAAGTGGTATTTTCTGTGGTAAATAGTTTTCTTTCGGCTGTAATTGTAACCTGCAATACGATTGTAGCCATTGTGAGTGCCACTATTAAGGCAAATACGTTCGTTGCCGGAAACTTCACAAGTATCGTTACAATTTATACATGCGTAAGTACACTTGTAACACAGCTTGGCTCTGGTACAATATTTACAAAGCTTCTTTTTATTAGTTGCGTAAAATAAGATGCAATCTATGCACGTCCCAGGGGGATCAATAATATTCAAAACTCTTTCACAATATTTGCAATTCATTATATTATAATATAGAATTATATTTTTAAAATATAGGCTTAAAGAAATTTTATATTATGTAATTATATAAATGGAACGTATAGTAATGCAAATCAAAATCTTTAAGAAAAATCAAACGGAACATGCAAAAACTATTGATTTTGAAGACATGAATAAACTTGAAAAAGAGTTAATAATGTTTTCAAACTTTCAAGATTTGGCAGAAAGAATCATAATAATGGTAAAACAACTAAAACTGTCATGGTAAATATTAAAGGAGATATAAACAAACTGCGTGCTTTTTGTAAAAAACAAATTTCAGAGGCAACCAGTTGCCATCCAAAGTTATACGAAGCTTCTTTTATTGCTCACTATGATGTTTTACTTGACCGAGGAATTAAAATTATTATGTATGGTTGATTAAAATAATATAATCTTTAATATATGAGTATTTACAGTTATGCGGAAGAAGAAAGAAAATATTTCAAAGAGGAACAGAAGGTTTATGAGAAAGTTGCTGCTTATGAGCAGGCTCTTTTAACCAAGACAAATGAACTTATCAAAGAGTTTGAGACAGTTCACATGCAACGATTGTCAGATGATATTGCAGCTTTTAAAAAAGATTGGGCAATAAAAACTGAGATTGAGTGCAATGATGCTGTAAAGCTTCTCACAGATCTAGCAGAAAAAGAAATTAAGATTTTTAATGAAACACAATTAAAAGTAATGTCCGAAAATGTTGAGTTGTTCAGAGATAATCTAATCAGCAATCTAGAAAAACCTCATATGATTAATACTGATATCGGATGTTACGAGGACTTTGAAACGTTTGTCTAAAGTTTAAAAGAAATGATTGATGCAGAAGTTTTTGACACAGACGAGTTTATAAACTATTGCAAATACAGGATAAAAATAAAATCACTGGCAGCTGGAGGTGATCTTGAAACTGTTGATTTTGATAGATACTGCAAATATCATGTAAAAATAAGAAAGATGATAGATAATAGAGTTCTTGAGGAAAATGCTTTCGGAGATACTTAGACATTCTTCTGGATAATGAAATAGATGCTCTCTTGGATGAGGTTACTAACGAGGGCACCAATGAATATGTGTATGAGGTAACTTATGAGGATACCGATGAGGACGTCGATGAGGACGCCGATTAGGACGCCGGCGAGGATATCGATGAGGGTGAAAATATTAAACAAAATAATGTTATTTATAGGCTTAAAGAAATAATCTTATGTAATATTATAATAATGAGTATCCGAGAAATTGAAACATCTCCAAGACAGTTTAGCAAGGTTTTTAAAGTAGATATTTATGGTAGAGATGATCCGATTGTTAAACTACAAAAAGCACACTATCCTTCTGTAAAGTTTCTCAGAGCAGAACTAAAAAGTACAGGTGGATTTAAATTAAGCATTGACGTAAAACTTACTTTTAAAACACAAGTACCGTGTGATAGAGGAGATTTTGATTGTATATACAAAACAGCTTACTTTGCCTCAAAGGCTGTAATAGTATTAAACAAAAATCAAATATCAAAAACATTAGACAAAGCACAGGAAGAAATTATTATTAGAATTGGAAATTGGATTCAGTTGGAAAGTGGTTGGGTAATTGAGACACTAGACGCACACTATATAAATCGAATAAAGTATAAGCCTTTACGAGGTAACTCTTATTTGGATTTACCAAAAGAACTTGCTAATGCTAGAAAAGGATTGATAAATATAAAAAATGAAAAAGATAACGAGTTTGCTTTAGATGGTGTCATTTAGCTTGTAAATTTCCTGTTGAAAAGGATCCCCAAAGGATAACAAAGTATAAAAAGCATATTGGTGATCTTGATTACAAAGGAATTACATTTCCTGTTACTATCAAACAAATCCTAAAAATAGAAAAACAAAACAACATTTGTTTTAACATATTTAGGTATGAAGATAATCCAGTATACCCTTTGCACATATCAAAAAATAAAGCAGAAAAAACATGTGATATGCTTTTAATCACCGAAGAAGAAAAAAATCATTACGTGTGGATAAAAGATTTTGACAGACTAATGTTTAGTCAAACAGCATACGAGGGGGGAAAATGGTTTTGTAAAACATGCTTACAGTGCTTTAAATTAGAAAGAGTTCTGGAAAACATAAACCTGTTTGTCTTTCACTTAATGGTAAGCAAGCAGTAGAGATGCCAAACAAAGATGAAAAAGTTAAGTTTAAAAACTACGACAGACAGCTAATGGTTCCGTTTGTTATATATTGCTGATTTTGAAGCAGTAACCGAAAGTATTTCTTCAGTATCAAACAATCCTAAAAGATCACATACAGAAGCATATCAAAAGCATACTGATTGCAGTTATGGGTTAAAGGTTGTTTGTTGTTATGATGATCAATATTCAAAACCAGTTGTGACATACAGAGGACAAAATGCTGTTTGCAAGTTTTTGGAAAAATGATAAAAGAAGAAAAGTGGTGCAAGAAAACTATGAATGCAAACTTTCATATTTGTGGTAATGGTTTTGCACGACTCTCAAAAAAGGTGGCGCGGGTTATACAGTGGCATGCAAAAGCTCCATCAGAAAAGTTAGAGACCATTGCCATATAACTGGAAAGTATAGAGGAAGTGCTCATGACATATGTAATATTAATTTCAGGTTGACTAGAAAAATACCTGTTGTGTTTCATAACTTGAGAGGATATGACTCTCACTTCATAATGCAGCACATCGGGAAGTTTAAACGAAACATATATGTTATACCAAATAACATGGAGAAGTACATGGCTTTTATGTTAGGACAAAGTTTGGTGTTTATTGACAGTTTTCAGTTTATGTCTCAATTATTAGAAAATTAAGTAAAAAACATCCCTTCGTTTCAGTATACCTCTCAGGAATACTCTGGCGACAAGCTAGAATTAATAAAACGAAAAGGCGTTTATCCTAATGATTACATGAACAGTTTTGAACGCTTCAAGGATACTAAGTTACCTGACAAAGATAGCTTTTATTCTCAATTAAATGATGAGCATATTTCAGATGTAGATTATGATCATGCTAAAACAATATGGAAAACATTTAAGATTAAAAATATGGGAGAATATCATGATCTGTATCTTAAGACTGATGTGCTGTTGCTGACAGATGTTTTTAAAAACTTTAGAAAAATGTGCATTGAGTATTACAAATTAGATCCTTGTCATTACTTCAGTTAGCCTGGGATGCATGTCTTAAGATGACTGCTATCCAACTTGATTTAATAACTGATATTGATTATTATTTGTTTGTGAAAAAAGGATTAAGAGGCGGTACGAGTTATATCGCAAACAGATATTCACAGGCTAACAATAAATATATGAAAAACTATGACAAGAAAGAAAAACAAGTGCATAATATATCTTGATGCTAATAACTTGTACGGGTGAGACATGTGTCAACCGTTACCTACTGGCAACTTCAAGTGGGTTGATAAGTTTGAAAAAGGAAAATCAAAATACATTGTTGAGTGCGATATCGAGTATCCTGAGAAACTGCATGACTGTTTCATTTTAATGATAATAAAAAGGTTATTGGCAAGATGAAAGATGAAACGTGCGGTTGAATTTGTTGGGTTGCGAAGTAAACTATATTCGTATGTGCTAGATAATGAGGTTAGTGCAAAGAAATGTAAGGGTGTTAAAAAGTGTGTTGTTAAAAAACAGATAGCACATGTCGATTACAAAAAGATTTTGTTTACGGCAACAGAAGCTCACCATGAGATGAAATTTATAAGATCACAAAAGCATAACTTAAGCAGCAATGCAATAAATAAAAAAAGTTTATCAGCTTATGATGATAAACGGTTCATACCAGATAACGGACAAGATACGTTAGCATACAAGTAAAACATACCATGATAGAGTATGATAGATGTTAATTGTAATAGTTGAGTAGCATTCAAGGGTTTAAAAATAATTATATATAGTATTATTATATAATGGAACAAGAAAGATTAGAAAAGGATTGCAGAAAACTTAACCATTTAAAAGATAAATATAGAAGAGAATTGATGAGAGGTAAGCAACTCCAAGTAGAATATGAGGTAGTCCGTGATGATTTTATGGACACCAAAAAAAATCGATTGCTTGTTGAAATGGATAATTATGAACGTGAGCTGGCCGAAAACAGAGAAGAGCTTCTTGAACTGAAATACAAAATAGCAAAGTGTAGGAAAATAAAATACTCCATGGTAAAAAATGATATGCAGAGCGTTGATGAAGACTACTGCCCGATTCCGTCTGACTTTGCTTAACGAGTTGCAAATGTTATTGAAAAATTTCGCCGAAAGTAGATTCGGCGAAAGTAGACATAAAATAAAATTGCGCTCTCCTAAAATGGCAAAACCGGATTGATTAGTAGTATAGATAGTAGCGGTATCATCAGGGTTTTCCCCGCGGGGTGCTTGGGAAAACTGTTGAAATATGTTGGTGTTGATTTAAGCGTGACTTACATTTAAATCTTGGTGGGGTGAATGAGAGTTACGCCTGAGTCTCCACTGGCATATTTCATTCGTTTTTCTCGTTCCCCGCGATGGGGAAAACTGCGCCGGTACCGCTACTATCTATACTACTTCCGATGCACCAGAGGGCAAAAACAAGAAAACATATTTCTTATTCTCGTAATCTAATAAGAATAAAGTTTGGAGGTTTGCCAGAAGTTTGATTTGCAATCCTCGCGTTTTTTTCATTGTGCAATGTGCCGATATAAAATCGCGAGGTTTGCACGAAGTTTGATTGCAAATCTCGCGGGTTTTTTCATTGTAGAATACGGCGAGAAAGCGAGATTTATTTCGCATTCTCAAAATCTCGTCCAAATGAAAAGCACGATGTCTGGCTTGCAAACTTCGCGGTTTTTTTCAAGGTAGAATAGGACGAGAATGCGAAATTTATTTCGCAATCTCGCAATCTCGCGAAATTGAAAACGCAAAATCGCGATGGCCCTAACAGGATTCCGTAGTTATGCGCGTTCAACACGTAAACACACAATATCGTCCCGTAGTTTGTACGCGTCAACACCTACACAATAGTTCCGCACGTACACAATATCGTTCCGCACTTTCTACACGTCAACACCTACTATAGCGTCACGCATTTCCTACAGGTCTCACACCACAATTAATTTTCCCGTAGGGTTACTGTACAGCCTTTTCCAACATCTGAGCTTCAAAGCAGGGCAGCAGACATTGTTGTTGGTTTAATATCTTCAGTATAGCCAAGACCAGTAATTTAAAGCAATAAAATACATAAGTTAGCAGGTTGGTTTTTTTTCTCGCTCATGTTTTGTGAACCCTATGGAAAATACAAAATTCATACACTATCTAGCTGAATATGTGGTGCTTCGGTCAAACAATTCTGAAATTTGAATGAAACCTCATATCAACATGGGATTTTCTGTATCATCTGTCGTTTACACTGCATATGTATGCTAAAGCAAAGAAAAAACTATTTTTCAAATTAAAAATTGCCTAAAATTGAGAAAAAATAGAATTATTTTCTGTTTTCCTTTTGTCTCTAGGTCCGTGAGCTTTCAGGGGAGATAATAGAGGTGTGAGACCTGAAGGTATACACAAGTATACAACAGCGTCCACCGACTTTCTACACGTCATCACATCTGAAACCCTATTATGTAGGACCTGTTACGACATACAAACGTCGTGATAGAGTCTGTTGCTAATAGTATCACTTTACGAGAGATGATTTGAATCTATGCAATGATGGCGCAAATACGAAACTGTATTCAGGATGGTTCCAGTAATTGTTTTGGAAAAACAAGAGAGAACAAAATAGATTATACAACTTTCTACACGTCAACACCATCCGCACTTTGTGTAGGGCAACATCTACAACCAATATATACTAACTCAAGCATGTACATGTACGGTCGTTCGGTCACAAAACAAAGAAGAGAATGGAGTGTGAAAAGTGTAATCGGACACTAGGATTGCTACGCAGACATTTCAAGGACTGTTTCTCCAATGCCACGGCCGCAACATACACCACCATGGTCCGTCCGTCTCTTGTTTACGCCTAGACAGCCATAGTGAGTAAACATGTACATACAGCAGTCCGACAGCAGCTCCCGTTGGAACCAACGCCCATTCAAGGAGAGAACAGAGATTGCAACTTACAGACATTCCTTATTTCCTCGGACAATACAGCGTCTCCGTCGCCGAGGGTATCCTATCTTTTTATCCAACGAGTTTATTTAAGTCAATAATACATAGTCACGAATGTAAGATTCTGTTTATCACATAACACACCTACGATGTAATAGTTTCGCTTTAATGTTGCCATTTTTTCTTTATATGGACTTGGACCACCATTATTTTCACATAGACCGTAATGTTAGCTCTACACAGAATAACACTTACCCTAGTGCTCCGTGACACTTCAAATATCCATTAAAATGTATATACGTGACGACAAAACACAAAAATAGCAAAACAACAATGACCATAACTGCTCTATGCACCAGCATTTGGCTCAAAATGAAAGTAGATGACCTTTTTTGACAACAACAGCCGAACCACACCTCATTTTGTTTAAAATCTTACCTCATACAAAGTAGTACCACTCAGCACTCTGATGACTGATTCCTTTGCTTTTTGCACCCATATCTTAGGAAATATATCCTCAAAACAAAAACAGTAAATATACGTACCTCTTTTATGTACTAAATCACTTACACAGTCCCAAATAACACCACTGATGGTACTACTTTCGAGTACGACCATTTTCAACTTTTGACCTCTCTGGTTACCGGTCCAAGTCCATATACGCGGCAACTTTTTATAAACGTAAGACAAATCATGACGTCGTGTTGTTGTTTACATGACGTCGCTACGTTACGCGGTTGTAAAAGGGTTCGCGCTAAAATAATGCGACACCTTAAATCAAAATGAACGTTACTAACATTAATTTTATGAAGAAAGATTTCAAATAATGATAAATAATAAAGGCGTCTGAACGTACCGTATGATATACCATGCAAACAATTGGAATTAAATGTTTTACTGTATACAAACACACTGATTCGGTCCTCATTTGCATCTGTAACACACTAGTGTATTCCGAGAAATAAGTCATGGCTTTATTGCACTCCCAGAAACCATTTTATGTGATAAACCTCGCTCTCACCGATGCCGGTTCGAATCCCACTGGAACTCGACTGATAAGTGAAGAAGTGTCGATTCCTACAGATGGCGGGGTGTACAGTACTGGTTCTACAAATGAAAAGTGGGTGGTCTGCCTTCACCACAAAAAAAACGACCGTCATATATAACCTTACATGTGGTATAAATGACGGATAACACCATACAAACAAAGAAACATTTCTGAGAATACGGGACTGGAATCAACTACCAACCAATCGGCACTGACACTGGTAGCTGTCAAATACCCATCCAAACCCGCATTATAACCGTAATCGTTACGGGCAGATGCAGATAACTTGGGCTTCTTCCCACCATTAATTTACGGGCAACCTCTTATCCACTTGTAAATAATTTTAAACGTTTAACTACATATAGTTGTTTTGGGATGAAAGCTGACGCGGTCCGTGATGCGCCGTCACGTAGGACTAATTACTGGAACCCGGTCATGTTGAAGGAAGAAGATGATCTAGAAAAAGAAAGCCACAATGTGTTCGCTAAACAACTGCTGACTAAACAACACTAAGTCGCAATGAATCAACGATTCGAACCATTCGCAAGTTCGCAATGACTTCTTTGAAGCGAGATCCCGAAGAATGACAGGAATGGCCGAGTTTTCATGAATGCGAATCGCCAATCTGGCGAATATCGAACTTAAACAAACCCGCATTATAATCGTCAAGTGTGACGGAAATGCACTACGTACAGGTACAGCTAACTTGGACGTCTGCCCACCATTAATTATGGGCACTCACTTACCCATTTGTCCGGCTATAAGAAGCACACATGACGTTTTAATCGACACGTATTTACGTTACACACAAACGTTGCGATACAAGCGTAGACATGCAAATAAGCGTTGCATATGGCCTGTTCGCAATAAATGTTCCATGCATCTTATATTCGTTATCATGTACGTTGCTTACACGATCCAATGATCGATAAAACACGTCAGCAACACAAGAACGCAACTTATGACGCATTAAATAAATGTACACAATACGTGTACGCAACTATTGTACGTAACGTACAGGCAAAGGAAACCCTCGACCGTCTTGTCGAAGTAGCTTCTGGTTCCTGTAGCGTCTCCGTGGCCAGGATGCAAAAGACGCAGAGTTTGAAACATTCTCGCCTCTCGCTGCTGCGGGTTCGAATCCCACTGGGAGCTCGACTTGCAGGTGAGAAAGTGTCGATTATTACGGATGGCGGGAGGTATACTGAACTGCTATACCAGGGAAAAGTAGGTCGTCAGCCTCCACCACGAACAAATCGACCGTCATATATAGCCTAAGATGTACTGAAATGGGGCCAAACAATATTCAACCATCAGATCTGGTTCCGGTGTAGTTAAACATGGCAGCCCATCTTCCACAGTCTCGGATAACGATTTTCTTCGTGCAGTCATGTTCCTCAAAGAAAACGACGAGGACCAAATATATTACCTGTCAATGATTTAATACTTAAAATGGAAAAAATTCTAGGATATTCGGGTGTAGATTCAAAAACATGAAGACATGCCTTTAAGATCACTTATAAGATAGAATAATTATAATAGAAATATAGTCATTACTTTTAGAAATACTGCTTCTTCGCGTCTGTATAACTTCCACAGCGAGTCAAAAAAGGCCGATTAAAAGTTAAAAAAGCTATGGCTTATTGACACCGCGGCAAATCTATTAAGATATTAAATAAAATTTCCAAAGATACATCTACGATCCACTTAGATTTTGCGGAAATATCATCAAAACAAGCCAATTCGCAATATGTTGTTCCAACACTTAAACTCTTTTTGAAAACGTTATTAACGGGCAAAGACGTTGATGAGAAAATTGCATCGATTGTCCAGGATAGGCATGCAATGTGTTATGTCAAGTTCGATTACTGTACCTTTACAAGTTGTACTTCAAGTTCAAACTGATAGGAATCTTGGATCCACATTTCTTTTTGATTCACTCTTTAACATTGGGTGTTTTTGTTCGTACTCCGAAATACAGAACTATGACCGAAATACGGTGGTTCACCAAAGTGTTGATATGGAAGGGATACAAAACGAAACGTTTTTTGTTTGCTACAAATAATGTGGGCTATTAAATTCGCATTTTAGATGGCCTGAAAGCCTTTCAACGAATAGGAATAATTGCAACTGTATCACTGTTACACCTGGCAATGTTAGATGCAAAATTGTCCATAGAGTAAGTGTCACAGCGGGCGAAGTTCCTGCTATTGAGAAAATACAAATTGCGTACGTCATGCCCAGGAGCAAATGCAAGCCAGCATTGGTATTTAAATACTTGTCTTCGTTCTAATTAACAGATGTTGATATACTGGGGAACACCGCTTGGTTACTCAATCCTCGAAGACCATCATGAAACGAATTTATGCAAATGGTCCAGAATAGCCAGTGATTGGTATGAAGTATATTGACGAAAACTGGATACTATCAGCAAATGACATTTGTGTCTGATCAATCGCGCAAATACAATAGTACTCCCGTTTTGACGTTTGACCAAACTGTGTTGTGGAAAGCAGTCGAAATCCAGCCGATAGTGGAACCTAACAGTTAATGAACAATGTTGTGCCAAGACTAGAGTAACCTTTTAATCATGGGTAATCGGATGGGAGGCTCAGGGTTACAATAACTATTGAAATGCAGATTCAGCAGTAGGTCTAATTCTAAACGAAAATGCCATCTCACGAGCCATTAGATTGATGCAGTTTTAAATGCGATAATTGTTTCGAAGTTCTACTGTATTTCAGTCCTTGCAAAAACATCTGGTGACATTCTGTTTCAAAATAATGAATATAAATTACCTCCCTCTGAATTGCAAAAAAAAAAACGATTGCAATTACAATAATATTGGACGATCTTTCCACACAGTTCTTTTCACCATTTACCTTCAAATAGAAATATTCACTGCTCATGATTTCCATGCAACACTTTATTTTCAACAAATATTTCATGTGCAAAACATTTGAACCCATCGATTCCTCTCCAATGTTTCAGCCATTTAGTGCTTTCAGTACTATGATTAATAACTATAGGATTTCGATAAACCTGTGCCTATTATACAAGTAACGATACAATTTCGTGAAAATCAAAGATAAACTTATACGGGAGACATTCCTTTTTTTCAAAGTAAACCCCTGGCCGTATAGGTGCACTCCCTGTTTGATGGCATGTATAATGGGAAACTTCATGCTGTATTCCATCTCCCTCTAAGGTTGCTGTCCCAATATAACCGAAGTTGATGATATAACGGACGAAACAATTTCATTTCATTTCTTTAAAGCAAAACAATCCGTAGGTATAAAATATGTTGTTGGTTTTTGTAATGTATACACAATGGGTGGGGTATTTTCTCATGAAATTATAAAGTTTAACCACCACCAATTGCATAAAAGTCTCCGAGGTGTAGTCGAATGTAGTTCCTATAATAACAAGCAATTCCTCCTTTTTTTGGTTTAACTGAGCATTATAAATGCGGACAAATAGCCCATGTATAATCGATTTTGTTGTTGTATGTATAAGAAGCGTATTGATAGGTTTTACTGGATCATTGATGAACATTTTCCAAATTTCGAATCTATGCATTCACTTTGTGAGAAACTTTCAATAAAAACAGCTGTAGCATTGACCTGTTTAGTAAACAAACAAGAACTTGTTTACATGTGTTGTGACCTCATATTTTCAGGTGATGTTTCAAGCGAAATAATATCTTTCTATGTAAATTACATTTCTGCATTATCCATACTTGCAGTTGCATATAGTCACTAATATGTGACATTTTAACATTGGAGTCAATGGGGGAAACTAATTGGTGGTTTCAAACCTAAAGCAAGCACAAACAACAAATTATATTTGAGTCAAACTGTCTTCAGCTGTCTCTCAATATCCCGAAATCGAAATTTGAATACAAATTGTACATATATTGCTCTCAATAAACTAATTACATTGAACGTACATTAATCTGTGTCATTTATACATGTGTATAAATCATTTTGTTAAAACTTACTCAAACAGATCGTAACTTCAACTCCAATATCTCAAAATATTTCCAATTGTGTCCAATTCTTGGTTTTGTAAATCTCCAATGAATGTAGTTTTCGAAAGAAAAAGTTTCATTTCTGTACTACTGGTAATTTGTCCTGGGCCTATCCTAGAATAAAATTAAGATTGGCCTAGTTCTGTCCGAGTTCGATATACACACGTATATATCTATATGTCCATTAAGACTTTGTAGTTTGTCTTTAGCATTCATTATGTTTATGCCCCCACCACCGAATGGGCGTTAACCATGTCCGCCCGTCCCGACCGTCCGTCCTTTCGTTTGTCCGTCCCGAAAAGTATTTGTCTATCTCCTCCCACAGTATACAACCGATTGTTTCCAAATTGTAGTCTGCTTACCTACATATTTACATATGGATTCTGCGTCAGTATATATCCACCTTGTATTATAGGAGTTGTGGCCATTTTCCGAAAATTAACGTTTCTCGCTGATTGTTTTCAGTGGGGGCATCCTTGTCCCATGGACACATTTCTAGTTTAATAATGACACAAAGGCAAAAAGTTAGTAACAGTTGAACAAATACATGTTTAATGTTTCAAGACCTATTATAACTTGAAATATCAAAAAGAGAAAGGAAACTTAAGGATAATATTTTTCATAAATCCAATAGTTTACCAAACTTGGTGAGAGTCTTTATATTAATGAAATTAATGAACGGTCAGACAAGTTCGAAAACCATCCATACTGGATAATGAACGCCAGAGTTATTTTCCTTGATTTAATGGAAAATCCTATATTTTGTTTTCTTAACACTAGTAGTCCCTTCATTTTGCATCCGATGTTTAGCAAACTTGGTCAGAGTCTTTATATTAATGGAAGCTTGAACAAGTTTGAAAACCACCCATATCGGATAATATACGCAAAAGTTATTGCCCTTGATTTAATGGAAATCCTATATTTTTCATTGTAAACACTATCCCCTCCATTTTGCATCCGATTCTTACCGAACTTAGCCAGAGTCTTTATAATAATGAAGGTACAGAAAAATTTGAAAACAACCCATATCGGTTAATAAAATTCAGAGTTATTGTACTTGATTTAATGGAAAATCCTATGTTTTGCCCTGTGAACTCTTAATATAGCCCCCTCATTGTGCATCCGGTCTCTATCAAACTTGATCACAGTCTTTATATTAACGAAAGCGTGTACCATACAGAAAACTAAATATATCGTATCATAAACACGATAGTTATTTCCCTTGATGTAATGGCAATGTCCTATATTTGCCTCGTGAACATATCTTTCATTCGATCTTTACTAAATTTAGTCAATATATTTATATTAATAAAAGCTTGGACAAGTTCAAAACCAGTTGCATCAGACTAGACACATCAGAGTTATAGCCCTTGATTTATTTAAAAATTGTTTTCCAGTAGGCCTTAGACTATTCAAGCCAGTAGAATGATACAGGCCCTCTTGTGCATCTTGTTCCCGGAAGACTACTTAATAGTCTAGCTTTGAAACAGTTTAATGACAATTGATTACAATCTATTTGGAATTTTCTCTAAGATTTTTGTAGTTCGCCCAAGATCGCCAAGTTAGCTAAAACTATGTCAAATTTATGGAAATTTTAAATTGTCCAGCAATCGTGCATATATTCATACAGTCTCTCCTTTCACACCTTGCATTCTCAGTACTTTTAGTACTTTGATTCTTATTTGACATTGATAATGGAAGGAAAAATAATAGTTGGGTGTTCTGTCTTGAGACATAAATTTACACAACAGTACATTCTAATTCAAAATATCTGTAACAAGAAATATCACTGTAATTGATAAATGCCCCCGAAGTGTACTTTGACCTCTAAGTATGACCTTGACCTTGGATCCATGGACCTTGCTTTTGTGCACGTCACGTCGTTTGGTTGTGGTGAGCACTTGTGCCAAGTTATTTGAAAATCCGACCAGGCATGTAAAAGTTATTGACCGGACACGATTTGACCTTTGACCTCTAAGTGTGACCTTGACCTTGACGCCATAGACCTGGATTTTGTGCGCGACACATCGTCTGGTTGAGGTGAGCAGCGTGCCAAGTTATTTGAAAATCCGACCATGAATGCCAGAGTTATTGACCGGACACAATTTGACTTTCGACCTCCAAGTGTGACCTTGACCTTCAAGACCTGGGTTTTGCGCGCGACACATCGGCTTGTTATGGTGATCCCTTGTGCCAAGTTATTTAAAAATCCCTGCAGGGGTAGTGACGACCGGACACGAAATTGCGTATCTGTTTTTGACCTATGACCTTGACCTTTGAGGCACGGACCTGGGTTTTGCGCGCGACACATGATCTTGTTATGGTGATCACTTGTGTCAAGTTATTTAAAAATCCCTGCAGGGGTTGTGACGTTACGGTCCGGACACGAAATTGCGTACCTGTTTTGACCTATGAACTTCAACTGTGACCTTGACCTTTGAGGTACGGACCTGGGTTTTGCGCGCGACACATCGTATTGTTATGGTGATCACTTGTGTAAAGTTAATCAAAAATCCATGCAGGTGTTTTGAAGGTACAGTCCGGTCACGAACCGCGGAATGACAGACAGACAAATTTGACCTATGAACTTCAACTGTGACCTTGACATTTGAGGTACGGACCTGGGTTTTGCGCGCGACACATCGTCTTGTTATGGTGATCACTTGTGCCAGTTAATGAAAAATCCATGCAGGGGTTTTGAAGGTACAGTCCGGACACGAATTGCGGAATGACGGACAGACAGACAGACAGAATCCGATTACGATTACTATATGCCCCCGAAAATTGTTCGGGGGCATAACTAATTGAGACTGTATAATCATTGTGTATAAACTGAACCAAACAGCTAATGCACCAGTAGACAAGACATTAATATATAACTTATTATATGCCGACTGGTACCGTTAGAGACCGGTGATTTTAATGATTTTTTTTAATTTTTAGTCGTTATTGACAAGATATTTGTCTCGTTCGGAATGATTTTTTCTTTATTTATTGATTGTTATTATTGAGATATTAAAGGTATTGTCTACTGGTGCGTTACCTGTTAGGTTCAGTATACTTTAGGACAGCACAAGTATGTGACTATGAGTTCATGATATTGTCGATAAAGAACCGGAGGTAATTAGAATTAATAAGATCGACGAAGCCAGTACAGTGGTATTCATGACTGCATTCGCTGATTTAGGTTCCAATAATGTGTCTACCTGATTATAAAATTAAAGCAGAGTTCCAATTGTGTTGAAAGCCTCTCATCTCTGTTTCCAAGGACAACGAAGATTGAATGATAATAAGTAGAAATGTGCATGCAATTAGCGAGGCGATGTTCAGCTGCATAAAACAGAGATCGTTTAGTGATAAATACAAAACGGATGTATGAGCGGATTTAACGGGAAAGAAGGGTTTCTGGATCTTTAGGATATGACGAAACGGTAAATAAATGTACGTTTTAAGATCCTCCTTCTCCCCTCCAACCTTCCCAACCACCCCTCAACCTCAGCTCCATTCGACAAAATCCTGAATCCAAGTATTGGTCAGTAATGGTCACATAGATATCGGAGCTGAAACACGCCCATTGATTCTTGCATTGAGTTGTATATGAATTAAAATTAAAATACCATATTGTCATTCTTATCTAGGCCCAAATTAAAAAGAATAACTGACATTCTCATCCCATGGCAAATGACACGTATGCTGCCAAAATATCCACAGAATAGTGGATGTTCATGTATCTTCTAAGAAATAACTTGTCTCAAGAACGAATGCTCCTTTTAAAAACATAAACACCGAGATGCCAAATTAGTATATGCATACACTCTCATTTCCATATAAGCAAACACAATTCAAATCTTACAAGTTTAATAAGACAATGCTTGAAAAAATGTAACAAATAGATCAACAATGTGATATAAACCAAAAATGGCATTTAAATTAGTGAAAATGGCTTTTTTTTACAAAAAGTAATGAGAACTATTTCCTAGCCTCCATTATGCAGCTACCCCAGGCAGACAATTCCTGTGATGCAATGGGTGTACTACACCTCGAACTGATACCGGCAATGAATACAAAACACAATTTATCATATATCGTGGCTTCTTTGAGTGTATATCGTGGCTTCTTTGAGTGTGATAAAGCCATGACGTAGTTACCATAATACACTAGTGTATGACAGATACAAATTAGGGCCACAGCACAGTACTTAGTCTCCATTGTTTGCATGATATATCATGTATATCATACGATACGTTCAGACGCCTTAAATAATTTACTTATTTGAAATCTTACTTTATAAAATGCATGTTAGTCTAGAAACGTTAAATTTCGTTTAAAGTGTGAAATTATTTAAGAAATAATAAATGAGAACCTGTGTTTTATCGGTGAATAAAATACAGTTAGGAGTTCGATTGCGTAGTAATTAAATCACGAGTGCGTTAGCACGAATGATTTAATTACTCGCATCCGAACGACTGTCTCTCTTTTTTGTGTATATGAAAGACTGCGGAGGTCGTGTTAGAATAGTAGTTTGATCACTTTACAGCCATGTTACGTAGCCGACGTCATGCAAACAACAAAACGACGTCATGATTTCTCTTACAACGGCAGGCATCGTACCCAAGACTTTTCGATCATGGGTCCAACGCTTTACCACTGGACCACAGCGCTCCACAAAATAATTATAAAGGAAATTAAAACTGTGTTCAGTTAGTATGTGCTAATTGAATACGAGCAATATTGCGCAAATTATACAATTGTTCTAAAATACCTAACATGATATAGCATACTATATACATCCTGCAAAATCAGATATAGCATACTATAATTAACACCGATTCCTCGACATAATTTACAATGATTACAGGGCGTTAAACAATGTAATACTTCAAATATTAATTGCGTGTTTTGTAGAATCTTAAACCTTAAGTTAAATCGAATCATTTCCTGATTGGAGCGTATAAATTACATTTGTTTGAAGTCTTTAAAATCATTAAACTCTTGCCATAGAGACATTGATTTATCTACCAAATGACTTCATTGAGCAACGTGCATGTTGATTTAAGGACTACATGCACGTGTTTTGTCTTCTGTACTTCCAGAATCAACAGAAAGTGAGCTTCAATCTACAAAGTACATATAAATATATGTCGTGCTAAGTACATATACATATATGTTGTGCTAAGTACTTATACATATATGTCGTGCTAAGTACATATATATATATATATATATGTCGTGCTAAGTACATAAAGATATATGTCGTGCTAAGTACATATACATATATGTCGTGCTAAGTACATATATATATATGTCGTGCTAAGTACATAAAGATATATGTCGTGCTAAGTACATATACATATATGTCGTGCTAAGTACATATATATATATGTCGTGCTAAGTACATATACATATATGTCGTGCTAAGTACATATACATATATGTCGTGCTAACGAAAACAAACAGTGTGTATGATAAGCTAATGTTGCTAAGATAAGCGACATCATAAACAGGATACATATTAGGGAACAAATATTAAATGTGTTTCTCCGGAGAGTACATGTTTACTTTAGATCAATGTATTATCAAAATTGCTATGGAATATACGTCAGAAAGTACATGTAAATGTATGTATATGCTGCACTCTGAATACTCGCTTACATCAATAACATGTTTGTAAAAGAAAATGGTGGCCGTGTTTTTAATTTGGACTTAGGTTGATAAAATGTAAAAGTTATAGTTCGTGTGACTTCTTTGTATTAATTTAATAGTCGTGTGATATGTAATGGGATTTATATAAAACGGATTTTTCTTTTTAATGGACTGTACTTAGGTTAGTACATTTACCTCCTTTCTGAGCAATTGTTTCAGTTGTAGTACATGATTGTATTGTGATGTACTAGCCAAAGTAATCAAACCTATCAATGCCTGTGTGTTGAATATTGTTTTAGTAGTAGTAGTAGAAGAGTTTGTTTACCCTCTGCACGACACATTTTAGCGATCTTTTCCATAGAAGATTTTCATGATTGTATTGTGATGTACTAGCCAAAGTAATCAAACCTATCAATGCCTGTGTGTTGAATATTGTTTTAGTAGTAGTAGTAGAAGAGTTTGTTTACCCTCTGCACGACACATTTTAGCGATCTTTTCCATAGAAGATTTTCGGTTGCTGTCGGGTCCAAAGTAGTCTAACATCTCTTATCTAGAGTAGCTTCTAGTAAAGCTGCAGCAGTAGGGTTGATGTGAAGATACCCATCGCTGAAAATAGAAGATTACCTTGTAAAAAAGTAGATTTTGTCAAATCGAATTGTGATTAGATCAATCCGATGGCCGGCTCCGGAAAGTTTCATCGAATCAGTGAAGAGCATGTATAATTGTTAAGGGGGTCAATCCTGTTGATTGGGATCCCCTCTGTATTCTCTGGTGAACTCTTACAAAGTGGGCGATTTGTACGTTCCGATATAAACCACTGATCGTTATTTCTGAGTTTTGTGTTGACAGGGCGGGCAATAATTCCTGCAGCTTCGTCCATTCTGTGAAGGATCCAAATCCAAGTTCGCAATCCGTCCGTAGCGTGGTGAGGAGATTTCAGATAGCGGTACGTATTATCGGGTCACCTTGCTCCAGACGACCGCAACACGTGGTGCCTGTTTGATGGTATTAACTGGATTGTTTTTTACAATAGGTATTTATATACCGCGTTCAAGTTAGCTCTTGGTTTCAAATTCAGCAGAGCGAAAAACGAATTAGCTACTCCCATATCGTACCAATAAAGTCAGGTATTGACCGTAAAAATGAAACCACAACAAGAAGAAAACAGGTCCTATAGAAATCACAACACCCGAACGCAGTGACACCGTAGGTCCCCACTGCACCACAAACAAAGAGCAAATTAAAAGTGCAATGAAAAGGACAACACACAACATAACGAGTGGTGAATACAAGTCTACACCCGATACTGCAAAAGCAAAGATAATTTACCTACGTGTTTCACCACTGGTGTGCTTTACATGACTAAATAGGGATTGTGCACCTTTAAAGTCTTGATGTATTTATCAAACATTACAATTAGCACATTGATTTATTAATAAAGTCTCTGTTTTTCAATTTAAAACTAATTGCATGTATAAATGAAATGAGTACAGTTTGCCACTTTTTGCCACTGACCTTTCCAAGGCGGTAACCCTATTGTCAACACTTTTATGTTTCTGGTGGCATATACCTTGTATTTGTCGTTGTTTCTATGTGTGTTTTTGGTTGACTATAATCCTTATATGAATCTTCTGTTCGACGTTTATATTTAATTTTTAATTTTTACTCGTTTATCTACGACATTTTCCATTATTATACCTCGTGTTTACACTCCTGTATAAATTGCCCATACCCTTAGCTTGAAGCAATTTTTACTGTTCACCGGTTAACAATTTTTACTATCACGCGACTGTGACGTAACGGGAAGTATAAAAATAGGGATGTTTTTTTCCAATTACGACACGCTTTGCGCAATTGGAAATCGGTGAACCTTGATTAAAATACAGTTGAAGTTATGTCAGTCGTAAGACAATGATACAATATACTGTTTATATTGTTAAAATGTTGATATGTCTAAAAAAAGAGTAACAGATATTAATCTTGTTTTTTTTGTGACTTTAAACATGTTAACTCAAAACTGGTATAAACATACATTTTGAAGAAAAAAACACATTTTTTATTGGATTTTTTCCCCCTCATAAATTTGAATCAAAACATTTTTTGTTCGGTATAATAAAATATTGTCACTCTCACTGGGATGCAATATTTATAATATGTTCTTGGTGCCATATAACCAGCTGGTAGTAAGATGCAACAACTATTCTATGAACTATTCAAATAATTAGTAACCATGAATTTAAAATATGCCAGTCATGCAGAGAAACTAACCAGTTGATCTGCTGCACGTGGAACAACGCAATGCAATGCTAATGTTTCGAGTGTATCCAATAAATAATCAAAGTTAACGAACATTGGTTTAGGAAAGGTGATGTTGTTAGAAGATATATGCATTAGCGCGTTAGTTCAATCGATGTCGAATACTGATGTGACCGATTATCATGTGTCACTTTAACCGTGCCTGTTATAGCACGCTCACACTTATGATACATACCTACCAGTCGAAATATTTAAATTGAATTGAATTGAATTGGATTTTATAGTCGCACCAACAGCTAAGGTCATATGGCGACTTTCCAGCTTCCACTGGTGGAGGAAGACCCCAGGTGCCCCTCCGGGCAATTTTCGTGCACGGGCGGACACCTGGGTAGAACCACCGACGTTCCGCAAGCCAGCTGGATAGCTTCCTCACATAAAGATTCCTAGGCCCCTGAGGGATCGAACCTACAGCGGTGAGGGTCAAGTGATTACAAGTCAGAGACTCTAACCACTCGGCCACGGACGCCCCTGAAATATTTAAAGGCGCAAAAGCAGTCCTAAATTTAGCTAAGTGCATTAGTTATTCACTTTCGCCTAATATGTTGACATTGACAACGAAAACAATGTCCTCTAAGTTCTACATTTATATATATCGTTAGGGTTAGGGTAAGGTACCGAACAAAATAAAATCAGCACATACAATGTATGTCAATTACATAGACAAGATACGAAGCGACGAACTTCTAAAACAAAAACAAAAAAAGGAAAAAGCTCAATGTGTAAACATGTTCTACGTTAAAAAGGAAATATATTAAGTTTAATATGAATATCCTTTGCAACAACTATGAAGTCCTGCAGTATGAGATACATGTAACACAAATACCGATCAGGTGAGACCTTTTTATTAAATACCTATTTCTCTCGATGTAGAAATATAAATGATTAAGGATAAATCACTAATTTCTTCTTCAGAAAGCATCTTTCACCAACTGTCAACTGTCATCACCACACGACAGCAAATATTTTCATTTAAGTGCTTTGTAAACGAAAGTATATAGGCGTGTGAAGCAGGTATGTGATATTGATGCATTAGAAACATTTTACCGGTTTTCAGACTTTATCGTTGAGTTAACATTGGGCTTTACGGATTAATAAAAAAAATTGTACGCGCGTGCGTCCAATACGGAAATATATTGTACGGTCACATGGTACAAATGCAGACCGCACGAGAGAAATAGGTATATAATAAAAACCAGTTTTGCACAGTACACCGTTAAATAACCATTTTATTATATACCTAATTTTACAGGGGAAAATAAAACAATTAAATACAAATACAATGTTTTCAATCTCTTCTTGTTCCAACATTTTGTTGTTGTTTTAACACTTGTTGTTGTTTTAATTCATACGCAACTTCTCGGATTCACGGAACTCATTCGGAAATTTCTGTCGATATTCCGGTTTTTATCGTTGAAATTTCTACTGATATTTTTTTAAAAATCCACCATCTTGTTTTGGACCGTCCAATACGAAAAAACAAATCGGGACGGTACAACGTCCAATAGCAACATTAAGTATTGTACTATCACGTGGTACAAATACGAACCGCTGATTGGACTGTAAATGTAGGTATATAATAAATAATACATGTTAACGAACACTGGTTTAGTAACGGTGAGGTTGTTAAACGATATATGCATTAGCGCGTTAGTTCAATCGATTTGAATAATGATTTGACATCCACAATGGAAACATAACCATTGGCATTGTCCAATTTCCTTTCTTAATGCATTTATAAATAGAGATAGCATGTTCTGATATTAAAATAGATGGAGTTTCGAAATAGGTATGTATGTTTTCAGGACTTCGTCTTTTCAGTATTATTGGCATTCACACTGGCGTGTGTTTAGTGCTGTGTGGCTGTAAAGAGTGGGACCGACTACATATCAGAGGTGTTATAATTACTTACACGTCCTTTGGGGTCATCATGCCCAATTTGTGTGGCTTTAAAGTATAATGCCGCTGATAACGTTTTCTGCGGTACTAGAGTTGGGGGCGGGGGTGGTGGTGTTGCACCCTACCTTACCTCTCATGAACAGACTAAATAAAACCGAATCTGATACTTTCCTCTCTTGTTCGTGTTTGTTGTTTCAGTATGTATTATTACTGACATAGCGCTTGGTATTGCAAATATAGGTTAAACAAAATATAGTCCTGCAATAGCAATATCAAAAGTCGAACAGAAAATGTAGCATTCAAGGTCCACAGTCAAGCAAAAACGTGCCTAGAAACAAACAATAATTACACAGATAAATAAACGGCCAGCTATGACATCAGAAACATAACAGGGTTACTAATAGGGCTACCGCCTTTAGAACGGTCGGTGGCAAAGCCGCTGGGATTTTAAATCAAGTTCTAGGGTGCACTAAACCTCACGCTTGCCCTAGTGTCATCCCAATAAAATAGAACAGTGTAAATAAAGATATCCTCTCCAGGTTATATTCTCTAACAAACAAGGCGTCTTTAATAGGCAAAATCAGTATAACACATAAAAGAAGGAGTTCCCTCATCAGTATTGATTCACTTTCACACTAGCGTTCGTTTAGTGCAGCCACGGCTGTAAAAAGTCTCCACTTGCCTTCGAATCAGTAGTGATATTTTAAATGGTCCTTTTGGGATCAACGAGCTCAATTTAGGCGGCTTTAAAGTAGAATACCGCTTAAGCCAGTGCTAATGGCGTAAGAGCTGTTGATTCTTAAATTACCTCTCATGAACATACTCAATTTAAGGACTCTTCTGCGACAATGACTATCACAACCTGACTTCTATGGTGATTTGATTTATAAACTTCGTAAGATTCTTAGTCATGATCACTTTCATAATATCTTTGTTAAACTTGTTAAAAAGTTTATCAAAAGAGGTTATGACCCTATCATTTTGCATCGTACTGCATGCTTGGTGGTGGACCCTTTTACAATTCGCCACTATGCTTTCCTCTTTAGTTGTACGATGACAGGACAGGCTGTAGACCCTATGATGACGCATACCAAAAGCCCATCGGGACGGTGGCGTTTGATGTTTGTCTAGTATGATCTTTCTTGTCGTGTCCTTCATGGTTTATTCTCTTGTTGCTCTGGCTTCTGCCAAGTCATTGTGGCTTTCTAGGCTATTGTTTTTGTATTATATTTACACGAGCACATTTGTGTTTTACTTATATTGCCTATTGATGCTGCCTTGTTGGTTAGAGATTAGATCATGGCGGGGATTTCTTTATTTACACTGTTCTGTTTTAATGGTATGACAGTAGGGTAAGTGTGAAGTTTGGTGCACCATAGAACCGGTTTAAACCCCCAGTGGCCTACTTTGCCACTGACCGTTCCAAGGCGGTAGCCCTATTGTCAACCCTTTTGTGTTTGTGATGTCGTTTGCATTTAATATTACTTTTGCCTTCTTGTTTGTCTGTTTGCGTGTTTGTTTCTGTGTTTTGTGTTTGACTGTCCTCCTTGAATGCTACTTTCCCTGTCCGATATTTTTATATTTCCTTAGTCTACTACCCTGTTTTTCACTGTTACCGGTCAAACATATCTTATTGGAATGTGTAGACTTTGATCCTATGCGGCAAAGGTACTACGCAGTTAATACTATGAAAGAGTTATTTGATAATATAGATTTTATTCTTGTTTAAGACTTCTTAAAAGAAATCAGACTGTATAATTCATTGTAAAATATTTTTTATAGTTGCATTTACTTGTTAACACGCTCTTTGACGGGCATTTTTTGCCCTATATATAGAAAGTTACTACTTTTACCATATCATCTATTATATGTAAATAGTTTTAAAAATATATTTGACATTAGTTTTTAATAACTTACTAATTCATTTTTCCATCCTTCATCAGTTTTTGCGCACAATATGACCAGTGTGTGTGTGCCGTAAAACACCATTCATTTATTCATTCCAAAGGATCTCCCTTAGCAGTATTTTAGGATGAAACTACGATAAGTGGGAAGTTTGATACCACCTAGAACATGGCAATGCACTGCATGCTTGGTGGTGGACCCATTTACAGTTCGTCACTATGCTTTCCTCTTTAATTGTGCAATAACCGGACAGGCTGTGGACCTTATGATGACATCTACCTAAAGCTCAAGAGCACCTCAATGGTTTATTCTCTTGTTGCTCTGGCTTCTGCAACCTCATTGAGTACCTTTTTTGTGGCTTTCTAGGTTATAGTTTTGTTTGTATTTATATATACACGGGCATCTTTGTGTTTTACTTATATTGCCTATTAATGCTGCCTTGTTTGTTAGAGTGTAGTTCATAGCGGGGATTTCTTTATTTACACTGTCCCGTTTTATTGGGATGACAGTAGGATAAGTTTGAGGTTTGGTGCACCCTAGAACCTGGTTTAAACTCACATCGGCCTTTTTTGCCACTGAACTTTTACCTCGTTAAGACGATAGGGCCTTCATTTTTTCATCTGATCTTTACTAAACTTTAACAGATTGTTAATATTAATGAAATGTCGGACAAGTTCGAAAACCAGCCAGATTGGACCAGTAATAGCGGAGTAATGGCCCTTGATTTAGTTAAAAATGCTTTATTTTGCCTCGTTAAGGTGATAGGGGCTTCATTGTTCATCCGATCTTTACCAAACTTGATCAGATTGTTAATGTCAATGAAAGCTCGGAAAAGTTTAAAACCAGCCAAATCGGACCATTAAGAACGGAGTTATGGCCCTTGATTTAGTTAAAAATGCTATAGTTTGCCTCGTTAAGACGATAGGGGCTTCATTGTTCATCCGATCTTTATCAACTTTATCAGATTGTTAATGTCAATGAAAGCTCGGACAATTTTGAAAACCAGCCAGATCGGACCAGTAACAGCGGAGTTATGGCCCGTGATTTAGTCAAAAATGCTATATTTTGCCTCGTTAAGACGATAGGACCTTCATTTTTCATCCGATCTTTACCAATCTTTATAATATTGTTAATGTCAATGACAGGTCGGAAAATTTCGAAAAACAGCTTGATCGGACCAGTAACAGCGGAGTTATGGCCCTTGATTTCGTTAAAAATGCTTTTTTTATATTATAAATTTTATTTATATATATATTTTTTGTTGTTTAATTTTTAGCTCTATTGGTCAAGTTCGAAAACCAGCCAGATTGGACCAGTAACAGAGGAGTTATGGCTCTTGATTTAGTTAAAAATGCTATATTTTGCCTCGTTAATACAGTAGGGCCTTCGTTTTTCATCTGATCTTTACCAAACTTTACCAGATTCTTTAGTTATGGCCCTTGATTTAGTTAAAAATGCTGTATTTTGCCCAAAACTTTCAAAAAAACGTAAATTGCAGTCACTCGCTTCATTGATGTTATAAGAGCCATGTTAGCCAGTAGAGCGTCCACAGGCCCTCTTGGGCCTCTTGTTATATATAGTTGTTCTTTGTTTCTGTGTGTGTTTGTGGTTGACTGTCGTCCTTGAATGCTACTTTTCCTGTTCGATTTAGTTATCAATATTTAATTGCACAGCGGTATTGTTGCCGCTGACCGTTCCATTGCGGTAGCCCTTTTGTGTCTATGATGTCAACTACATTGCCTCTTATATATCCTCAATTTGCTATTTGTATCAATAGTGTGGTTCTTGAGTTCTACATTTACTCCGACTTTATATCTACTTTATGATAGACAAAGCAAGTTAAAAAATTATACTCTCATGAAAATAAGAATGGTTGTCAGTTATTCTGAATAAACTGCATGACAAAAGTGGCAAGGATCCTGTATTTAAAACAGAAACTGAGATAAGTTCACTGTCCGTTTTATTTTAAAATATCGCAACAAAAGTAGTTTGAGTTAAATGTATACCAGTTTAAGAACTGTTATATATATAGTCCTTTAAACTTAATGTGTACGTTGTTTGGAGCTGTTGTGTTCCAAAATAAAATCAGTTTGTTTAATTAAGCATTTGACTGTCACATAAAATAATCAAAGTACTGAAAAGTCCTAAATAGACAATATTAACAGTATCAATAAATATATAAAAATTAACTACAACGTGCGTTACCATTTTATTATTACGACCCTTCATCAGTAGAAAAAATGGGTCAATAGAGTCTTGTAAGTTTCTATGTGTTTCTAAATATGGCTAAGAAGGAGGTAAATAAAATTCACAAACTCAATAAATACTGAAAAAAGGTCACTTGGAAGAAACAAACAGAAACATTAGAGATAGGTAGCAGACTCAGTTGTATTGAGGCTGTTCATGACGGGTAATGTAAGATGCAACTCCTCTCACGCCCCCCAGCACCGGTTTCAGCAATATTCTATTTTAAAGCCACACATATTTGGGTTAATGATCCCAAAGGACCAGTACGTAATAACACTATTGAACACGTGGTACTGACTGAGGTTGTGTAATTAATGTAGGTTCATTATAACAAAATGTGAGATTCTGCAAAAAAAAAACAATCATATCATATCCATACACGTAACACAATAATATTAAAGCCTGTTAACAAACGATTAAGGATACAGTAAATAATCAGTGAAAGAAAAACAAATAATTATTAACAACTAGGTTAAAGAAGTTAAGTGCATGTATAAAGGCGAGAAGATACAATGTTAGCTCATTCAACGTCAAACGAGAAGACGAAGTCATCAGTTTCCTGCGGTATCGCATGAGTTTAGTTAACACGTTCATAAAAATCTCGAGGTCAGTAGTTTGAAAATATATTAATTAATTGCAACAGGCAATGTTACTAGTATTTGATTTACGCTCCAGGAATATATATTTTTACATATTTGCTTTATTGTTTTCATTGTAGTAATAAACAAACATTGATAATAGAAAAACGTTCTTGACCTCCCTTCTTTTCGTTTCGTTTGGAGAGTAAGGCTGGTCAAAAGGAAATACAAATGGAATGTTAATACAATAGACATAACTGTGAAACACGTTGAACGAAAGTGAGAAACAGCATCTGACCTTCCTTTATTTCAATATCTGCATAAGGCATGTCAAACGGGAAGGTATAAGTATACAGTATAAACACAAAATAGTCTAAGTTGGTATAACTAAAACATTACTTCAATCGGGCTACTATTACCATAAATTTCGAAAAACCTTTTCAAAGTTTTATTATCGTAACCCTAATCTACTTGTAATTTTAAAAAATCCTCTGCGACAAGGACTACCACAACCTGACTTCTATGGAGATATGATTTAATACTTCGTAATATGCTTGGTCATAATCGCTTTCCTGCAATCTTTATAGAACTTGTTAAAGAGTTTATCAAAAGAGGTCATGACCCTATCGTTTTGCAACGCACTGCATGTTTAGTGGTTGACCCATTTACATTTCACCACTATGCTTTCCTCTTTGATTGTGCGATGACCAGACAAATTACGGACACTCTGATGACGTCTACCTAAATCCTCATAGGACGATAGCGTTTGATGTTTGTCTTAAAAATTGTCTTGTCGTACCGTTAACGGTTTGTTCTCTTGTTGTTCTGGATTCTGCCAAGTCATTGAGTACTTGCTTTGTGGCTTTCTAGGATTTTGTTTTGTTATATTATATATATTTATGATCAGTTATGTGTTTTACTTATATTGCCTATTAATGCTGCCTTATTTGTTAGAGATTATAACATGGCGGGAATTTTTATAGGGATACCAGTAGCGTAAGAGTGAGGTTTGGTGCACCCTGAAACCTGGTTTAAACACCAAGCGCCCTGATTTGCCATTGACCGTTCCAAGGCGGTTGCCTAATTGTCAACCATTTTATGTTTGGGATGTCATACCTTGTATTCATCATTGTAGTTGTTGATTGTTTCTGTGCATGTTTGTGGATCACTGTGGTCCCTGAATGCCACATTTTCTGTCGACTTTTATATCCAGTTTTACTTAATATAAACAGCAGATAAACGTTAAGGTCTCACTACACAGTTAGCTCCCTTGAAACCCACGGTAGGGTAATTCTTACGCCTAAAAAGTAGTAGTGCGTGTTGAAGAAGAATAGGAATTCTGATCCAAACTCTGGAGTTAAAGCCCAAAATAGTGCATTGAGGACACCACTCTAATTTTAAAAAAAAAAAACTGGTCAACGTACCAGATTTTTTACAGTTTTGTGTGAGCAAATGACTTGGCTACATAAAAAAGTAACGTTTAGCTTGGAAACTGCCTGTTTGCAATGGACCTGTAAACCTTATTCATATAAGTCAACATAGTAAAAATGCACTGTGTAGTGAGACCTTAACGTTTTGATCTCATCTTTTTTTACCCTGATCGTACATAATAAGTGCAGGGACTAAGGCATAGTGACCACACCACTATTCCTCAGGTTCGAACATGTTCTTCAAGTCAGAGCAACAATCTGTAACATAATCCCTTTAGTCTCTAAAATAAGTATCCCAACCAAGTCAAATGACATAATACCTGATTGCCCATCAACATATATGTTATCCTTAATTCTCATGACCAAATGAGTACCTCTCTTCCATAACCATCTATATGTTTAAAATGCCACTGCTGCTTAATTTATTCCTACGGATGTCCCTTATTAGGTATTGAATAGTTATTATGAAGACAGTGCGGATATCGATTTTGCGGCCTACCATAGCTGCGGTGAAGCAAAGCTTTCAATCGAAAGGTATGTCACAATCACCAGTTTGAAGCTTCGTTTTAAAGGGACACTTGGCAATTTTGATTTTTTAAAAACTCGAGGCGTCCCTTTACTTTTTTCATTTCTGCGTTTGTTCAATCATTAATATTAATTATAAAAATTGTATAAAACAAATTGTTTTTGTCCATAATATATATTCAAGCCTATGGTAGAATAACGAAGAAAAGTTGGAAACTCAAAATTGTATTTAAATATATAAAAGCAGATTTAAAGTCAAAACGATAATGATTTAATCGAGAAGCTAATTTGAACGCTTAATAAAGAATTCAAGATTGCCATTTGTCCCCTTAAAATGCATGCCATAAGCCGTTGTCATACTGCTAAGAAAACTCTCGGGATTTCATGAGCCATCTCTACGTCTCGCGACGTGAACATTTGACGATTTCCCCACGGGGCCTCATACCTTCATAACACAAAAACAATGGGGGAGATTAAGCTGTCGCTTCGTTGTGGAAATCGTCTGTTTCTTTCGTACCGCTTTTCTGCGCTTTCCGATGTGAGTAAACGTTTGACTTAATAGTGAGTAGTGTTGTTTGCCATTTTAAAGATAACAAAACACCAACATTGCGATAAACGCCATTTTGTTATTTAAAAATCCGCCAAATTTGACGACGTTTAGAGCGTTGACGTCATGAACCTAAATATTAGCGACGTCGTGTGTTAGTAATGAAGCAGAGGCATGTTACCGAGAAATTGACTATAAAAAACGGGTTAAAATGGTTTACTTTTTTAATATAAGCATGATAAGTAGTAATAACTTTGAAGTATGAGTTCGTTATTTGGTTTCTTGACAGGTGACATGAGCTCACATTCCCTGCCTGCAAGTATATTCACCCTCGTCTAACGGTTCGGTTGAATATAATCTTCAGGCAGGGAATGTGAGCCCATGTCCCCTGTCAAGAATCCAAATAACTAATAGCATTTACCAAGAACTCCAAAGAACTCGTCTCATATGTCGCGTGTGATAAGAAACTTTCATTCTTAGCAGGAGCAACAACATTTAGTCCGAAGTGTGCTGATATTGTATACATATAAATCAAGCAGTCAACTCCCTTAGTGTCTTTCCTTTGATAACATCAACCAAAACCATAGCAACAGAAGTTCGTGACGTTTACAATTACATTTCTAGTTGCATAGTAACACGAAAATAAATATAATTAATCAGCGAGTTTATCGTGTTATTTGTAGTTGTAAGATTGGTAACACGATATATAAAAGCCACATTCTGATTATTTTTAGTCTTAACGGAGATTATACAGTAATTTAGTAGATATTAAAGCCACGATATAAGTCGTGTTTAGTGTTAACGGAGAAGATACAAAATGTGTGTCTATTATCAGTGTATAATGTTATCGACAGATGTTAACTGAGACAATTAATTAGAAACTTACCGTCCGGTCAAATAAAAATGATACGACTTGCGTATCCTTTGCTGAAATACACAATACCTGTGCTATACATATTCTATTTTATTTTGCCCTGCATTATCTCTGTTTTATGCTAAGCGCAACGCCTATGGGATAAATAGAAATTGAGTTTACAAATGATGTATCGAAACGTTTTATTTGGAAAAGTGCGAGTTCTCTTCTATAAAATGGATTGTGTGATTTTTTAATTATAAGGCTTCAGAATACATCAGCTGTTTTAGTTTTAAGTTGTAATACAATATTATCAAGAAACATATATTCTATCAAACAGTATTTTATTCATGATATGTTAATAGACTTAACCAACAAAGATTTCCAGTGAAACAGTTTAGTTATGTAGAGAGTAGATGAAGAAAATAGTTTATAGAATAAAAGAAGAGAAGTAAGACAGACAAATAATACAGATAGAAGAAGTGAAAATGTACGATGAAAGAAGTAGAGTTTCGGTTTGTCTAATTTGGTGTCTAATAATTATACTTGATCGATCAGTTAATAAATATTCGCCATTTTGTCTCATGGGTCTCTAATTTATCGTTCGCAAGTGCTATACATTTTTCAATTTCGATTCGTCTGTATAGATAAGTCTTGAAACAAATAAATTTAGGAATGGTGTTTGTGCATTTATTTCTAAAAATAAAATACTTTCCACTAATAATTAAGAAGTTTTTTATAGTGTTATTGATAGAAAAATCTGTTATGCCAAAAGATATAGTGTCAAAGTTCAAATCTATGGATAATTTTAAGCCGGAAATGTATGTTTTTAACTCCGACCAAAACGTTTGAGCAATATTACAATCCCAGAACAAATGATTTACAGATTCAATATGCATACTGCAAAAGTCGCAGAGATTGGACTGAACAATATTGCAATTGAATAAAAATTTATTTGTCGGTACTATGCGCATTAAATATTTATATTGAAATTCTCGGAGTTTCGTATCTATAGTTGCTTTCATTGGCAGCATTTTTTTTTCCAGGTTAATGTAGTATTTGTAAAAGCTTCCCATTATTTTCTGATTTAATTTCTATTTTTCTGTCAGTATTCATTTGATATTCATATAAAAATGTATTGGCCCGTTTAGCCTTTAACAATTTGTTTAGGAGTGTCTCATATCTTTTTATATTTATATTTTCTAACTTTAATTTTGATTTCCAATCTTTTGGTATACTTGATAGTATAGACATATAAAATAAGAAATCGTGTTTAGTAATCTCATATATATTAGTTAGATCTTTAAAAGTGTAAAACTCTTTTTTTCTATAATCATATAATTGTTGTATAAATTGTATTCCTCTATCAAACCAGGACTTTTTGAAAATTGTTTTATTTCCTACTTTTATGTTAAAATGATTTCTGTACCTATTACGTTTGTTTGATTTTGACAATGAATGTGTTGCCATGCACTTACAACGTCTTGAAAAAAACCGTTGTTTGGAATTAACACTTTCATATCTGATTTATTTAAGTTAAATTCAAATAACAATTTACTACCATAATTTGAAATTTTATCGGCATAAAAAATCTTCCATTTGCCGTTATTTTCAGAGTCAAATATTCGTTTTATCCAGCCAGCTTTTAGAGATATCAAAAAATTATTTAAATCGATCATTTTCAGTCCTCCATCTTCATACCCTCGAGTAATTACTTCTCTTTTAATTTTATCAGGTTTGTTATCCCATAAAAAATTGAACATGGTGTCGTTTAGACTTTTTATATATTCTTTTGGAGGGTTCGGAAGTACTGTCAACGGGTAAATCAACTTGGGCAAGGCAAAGGATTTTAGCACAGTAATTTTCCCAAGGAGTGTCAGCTTTCTGTGCTGCCATTGATTCAAAAAGTATTTATCTTAGGTATTAAATTTGATTGGAAGTTTTTTGATTTGTCAGTATGAAACACCATTCCTAATGATTTTACGTTATCAGACCACCAGTGAAACTTTTTGTTCGCACGGTAGATTGCAGCATTATGTTTTGGACGGCCTGCTCTTAGTACAGTACATTTGAATGTATTTAACTTGAGACCAGAAATAAAGCTAACATTATCTAGTACATCAATTAAAGTTGTAAAAGGTTTTTTTGATCCGTCTGTGATGAATGTGGCATCGTCTGCAAATAATGATTGCTTGAACTCATGTCCTTTGATGCTAACACCTTTTATATCTGTATTAGTATATATGTCATATGATAAAAGTTCTATGCATAAAATGAACAGATAAGGGGACAATGGACATCCCTGGAGTACTCCTCTGGCAATAGTAAAGAAATCTGACATATGTCCATTATTAATGATACATCTTTTTGAATCCGAGTAAAATAGTTTTACCCAGTTTATAAGTGATTCTCCAAAGTTGAAGTATTTAAGACAGTTTATTATAAAACCATGATCTAAACTATCGAAAGCCTTTTCAAAATCAGAAAAGAATAAAAGGGATGAAATATCAAAGTCGTCTATGTATTCTAACATTTCAAATAGTAGTCTAATGTTTTCACCAATGTATCGTCCTTTAATAAAGCCTGTCTGTGCATTACTTATGATATAGGATAACACCGGTTTTATTATGTTGGCAATTGCCTTGGAAGCTATTTTGTAATCAACATTGAGAAGGCTTATGGGTCGCCAGTTTTCTAACAGAGTTATATCTTTTCCTGATTTTGGAATAAGAGTTATGACGCTTTGTTTCTGAAGCTCTGTCATTTCTGCCGTCTGAGAGGAGTAGTTTAATGGATTGAGGAGATATTTTTTAATATTCTTCCAAAATATTTTGTAAAACTCAGTAGTGATACCAACTGATCCCGGACTTTTATTGTTATTCATTTGTTTAAGGCCTAAAGCACAATCATATTCAGTTAACAAACCCTCCCAATTATTTGTGTTATCTTCATTTAAAGAGTTCATAGTTTTATTAAAAAAGTCGTATTTAGAAAGGTTGCATTCACGTTTTTTACAAATATTTGTATAGTATGCTGTTTGTGCGTTCAAAATATATGTTTGATTAGTAAGTATTTTACCGTGACAATGTAATTTAAATATGACCTTTTTTTTCGGAATTTTTTTTTCCAATGTTAGCGAAGTATTTGCTATTCTTTTCATGACTTTCTACATATTGGGATTTTGAACGAAGAATAGTTCAATCTATTATATCGTTTAGTTCCTGTTTCTTCTTATCTAGTTCTGTTGTTTGTATTTCTATACTACCATTATCTGATATTGAATGTATTTGGGTTTCTAGATGTTCGATTTCTGATTTTAGTATACATTCTTGCACTTGCTGCATCTTTTTCTTTTGTGAAGCGTATTTGATGGTTTCATTTCTAATTGTTCCTTTTATTAATTCCCATAATGTATTTGGATTAGCATCTTTATTTATGTTAGCTTTTTCAGAAAAAATAAATAAAATTAATTCTTGGTACTCCGGCTGCAAAATAAGGCTATTGTTTAATTTGAAGTAGTCTGGACTCTTTGGTTGTTTTACAAAATCAAGGTTTATATTAACTATTGAGTGATCTGATTTATAACCAGGTTTTATTTCACATGAATTTGTAAAGTTTACCATGCTATCAGAAATTAGAAAATAGTCTAACCTACAAAATATAGGTGGCTTATTACTAGAATGCCATGAATATTGCATTTTTTCTGGGTTGTATATCCTCCATATATCAACTATATTATGAATATCTATCATCGCATTTATTTTGTTCCGGCATAATTTGTGCGTGTCTTGTCTACCGTTCTTCTTATCGGTGTCAATATTTATAACAGTATTGAAATCCCCTCCGATTATAAAATGTTTTTCTTCATTGTCTATTAGGTATTGGACAAGTTTATTAAAAAAAGAGTAATATCGTCTGCGTTCGGACCGTATATATTTATAACTATTTTTTCTTTTTCATCAATATTTAGTTCTATCGCTTGTAGTCGACCGCAAACCAATTCAGTATATTTTGTAATAGTATGGTTAGATTTCGGGTTGAATAAAATACATACACTTTCACTATTAGAGTGATAAAAGAACTGCAGTATTGTTCAAGGGTATTGATTTTAAATAAACATAAAATAACTGAGACAAAATACACCACGGAAAATAATTGCGTTTACTTTACTATGAAAAACCTTTATCGGCTTTGGTTGTGTACAGTTTCTTGTTTCAACGATGAATGTGTCAAAGTTCAAAAACGCTTTGAACAGAGTTCATTCGATGAATAGGTCATGCTGCGTCATGCGCCTGTCGACAATGATGCTAGTTAATGGTAAAGTAATCGGACATATTGCCATAGGTGTAAACATAAGATATCTTTTCATAATTAAGAAATAAAATATTTCCTGCGGGTTTATATTGTCCCAAATCAATACGTGATTGGAGGGACTCGACATTATTTGATAACAAGGGCCATAGACCCTAGGTTTTGATGTGGTGAGTTTAAAAATAATCATTTTACATCGATCTATGATCTAATTTGAATCACTCCCGATGTCTTCCCGAGTAGGACCAGTACTAAGCAATGCAGATAAAGTGTCTTGCTCAGGGACACAACGCATATGGCATATGGCAACGTGTGGGTCAAGTCACAAACATCCGATTTGTTCTTGCACAATATAACTCCTTTTGTCGAGCGATTGCACAACACACAAAACAATTCTCATAACTTACATGTTATGCCTATCTCTCAGCATCAAACGAGAAGAATATAAGGCTTCATTCCAATTAAATGTGTTGTTGGAACGTAGCGTCGCTTAAAATAACGTACATGACGTCAGAGGTATTGCATAGGACATTTAAAAACTCACCAGTAACCAATCAGCACTGAGTATTTTACTAAACCATGTTAGATAAAAAATCAAATAATCTGTTTGTTAACATAGGCATTTGCATATTAATACCGCATTTGCCATGTTTTGCTTTACAGGACTCATGAGCGGCCGTGCCATATTAGATTTTATGGAAATATCCTGTGGGAACGCCAGGAACTAATTATTCAGCTTTTTTGATCATTTTGATACTCCGCGACAGGAAATATTTGTTTAGTGTTTGCCGGACTATTTCATTAAAAAAGTCACAAAACGCCGCCATTATATTTTTGTCAAAACGTCGATTCAGACCGCAGTTATCAATTTTACGCGTACCTAGTTTACAGGAGTGAACACTTTTTGTAAAATGTCAGCATCAATACGTAGAATGTGTTTACACGTTGGTAAACGTTGAATCCACTGAGTTTTGATAGCGATATCTGATGCTGGGTGTTTACACTGGGATAAACAATTGGAAATATACACAGGTTAACCATGTTAACGTAAGGAAGGAAACAGTTGACTGTCTTAGAACTCTACAGGCAAATAACACGTGAGTTCAAATGTGTACATGTACAACTCTTTTTTTGGTTTGTTTATGCTGTGTTTTATTGAAATTTGCCAAGCACATCGATGGTGTTAATGTTGACAAACTGTGTAAATAGTAAACATAACTGGATCAGCCGTGACAGTTGTTGATTTCATTGAATTATTCATATGATTCCTCTCTCAGAATTATTCTTGTTTGTATAACAAGACATGTAGCCATAGATATGAGGCCCTTCCAGGGGTGGTCCATGTTCCCTTGTTCCCTGACAATACGACCCGGTGATCCCCAAAACGTTTTGCTTTGTTCCCCAAAAATATGTTTCCAATTATCCTCAGAAATATTACCAATAACATTGGCCAAAAATAAATGGTCATGTTTCCTTGTTCCCTAAAACCGCTGAGAGACCCTCAGCCCTGAACTCTGTGAACGGGTACACCTTATGATATACCTGTAATGGCCAGTGTCAAACCCCACATATGCTGCATGGCCATGGGACACAGCAATTCCTAAACCACATCCCTGCCACCCCCTTCTCTACATTTACCCACAGGCAGCTGACGCATACCCTCCCCATGGACTTTTTGCCCTTCTTTGAAGCGGCCTGTAAAAAGCCCATTCCCTACTCTCATTTCTTTTAAAAGCATGCAGACTTCCCCTCTTTTTAAACTTACCTTGGACATTTCATTCCCCATTTATGGATTCCACCCCCAATTAAGAGCAAAAGGCCCCTTCCCCAAAACTGGTAAAAAGGCCCTGCTGCCCCCCACCGGTCCACTATCTCCAACCCCCTTCCCCTCTCTTCTACGTCCCTCCCTCATCATTTCTCTACAACCCTACTTAAAATGTGTTCAATGAAATGCTAAATACTGCAACACTTGGTTTTCAATTAAAAACAAAATATACACTACATCCCAGTTCTATTTTATGTGATTGACTCCGCTAAAGTGATCTGTGTACCATGAACAGGGCTTTTTTATACCTTATGTAACAGAGACACCACTAAAAGGCCTCTTTCCTAATTGAGAACTTGACTGTTTTTTCCCCAATCGTGGCAGAAATATTTGCCAATTAGAAAGCAGCAGTGTCTCAGAATTTGAGAAAAAGCATTAATTCTGCAATGTCTTTTTGTCTGTGGAGTCAGCTCTGACTGAGAAACAGTAAGTTGGCTGAAAATATAAATAAAGCATAGTATTGTCAAATTTACTTAATTGTTAAAATCCTACATCTTTCCCAAAATGAGAAATAAGCTCGTCTTTTTTCAACAAAATGGACAGGCCTGGGCCTCTTCCCAATTTTATGGAAAAAAGCCCTGATGAACACATTTTCTAAGTAACAGTACATAGAAATAATAATTGAAAACATAGATCTATCTAATTATTATTTAATTTCAGCGAAATGTTCAGATCCAAATGAAATTTGGCAATTGTGTTTATACACTGTGTCATTATTTTTTTCATAGGGAGACATCAGACATAATGCCTGCATCTTACATATTCTGATCTGAAATGCGACTCTTGGTTGGATGAGGTGAGGTTGGAGGAGCTCACAAAAACAAGATGGATTTCATAGAGGTTTGTAAGCAGAACTTATTTGTATGGTGGGGAAGCATTTCACATCAATGCCAAAAAAAATAAAAATAATAATAATTAGATAAATCTAGTTAAAACACCTGGCAACCTTACCTTGAAAGGTGGAACTGAGAGGCAGTAACAAAGCATGAAAAAGATCTTAAACAATACATACGTTCTCAGTATTAAAAAAAACAAAAAACATTTGGTAATCTTTTTCAGTAAATTTTATATTGACTAAGACCGAATTAAATATACAGGTCTGTGTTTACTGTATTAAACCAGACCAACTCCCTTAATACACTGCTGACTCCTCTTTTTATTGGGAATACAATAATAATCAGTTATTCTGAGGTAAAAAAATAATATAATCTGTTTTAATATGTTTAAGCCTGCAACCAGTCGGATTTTTCTTTATTTAATGTTCTTGTGTCTAAATATAATTCATGGAGTAAAAAAATGATAACAAGTGAATATTTGATACCAAATAAATATACTGGCCAACTTTTATTGACAACGATATGTAAACAGGTTTAATTTTTATTTTATTTGGCCTGTATAGATTCTATATAAAATAACATATTTTATGTATTATTAAAAGTGATCAAGTTTTAGTATTTCATGTACAGTAGACATTTAAGTTGTAATACTCAGTGTTTGTATTTTCTTTATTTTTCAGACAAGTTTTTCACAAATCACAATGTTATGGTATACAACTGTAATGGATCCAAGTATTGAACATTAAATTGAATGGATTATCTTAAACTACATCTACAGTTCTTGTTCTCAACACTAATTGACACTCAAGCTTTTCACAAGGACCTGTGGATGCTGGTTTCCTCCCACATATGCATTTAGCGCTGTCATCCATGCCAATGAGAGTGATGTGAAAAAGTAGTTTTGCTTATTTCTTACTCGATAAAAAAAACACATCATTCCATTTGAGACGTTGAAGTACATAGTTTTATTGAACTGACTGTTACGTGTACATATAACGGAGAATACATGTTGATTCTGAACTATGTTCAAAACCTGTGAAACAGCTTTCAAAAAAATCCAGATAGGGTTGAAAATTGATTTATTAACATATTAATTATGGACCTTAAAGGGACACACAGCAATCTTGATGTGTTTAAAAGCTAACAACTTGCAGCGTCCCATTAGTTTTTCTACATAAGTCGCATTTTTGCAATCATTAATATTAATTACTAGAATAGTGTAAAGCTAATAGTTATTATTATATTACTAAACTGTTGATACTATTGCACCAATAATTTATACATTTCACTCACTGCCATTACCAGTATGTATTATATGTTTGACATGCCTATTTAACAAATGATCACTTTTTCAGTTGAATGACTTATTAATTCATTAAACCTGAGTATATCCAACATTTAAACTACGCTTGACCTCCCTATAATATATATATATATATATCTGTGCCACTGCAAACCCCGACCGAAAACTTTTTTCCTGATAGGCTATGCTCTTTTTATCCCCAAAAGTGTCTCCAAAAACTCGTCAGAGTGCACCATTTTACCAACGGAAAAAGGTTTAAATATCGGTTATTCTTAATGATTAAGCTTTTTAAAATAATAAGAGGTTATTAACTGGGGTAGGTGTGCCTCTTTGTGATATTGGCCCGAGGTAGCCATAGCTCGAGGGCCTCATATGGCTATCAAGGGTTAATGTCACAAAGAGGCACACCTACCCCAGTTAATAACCTGTTTATTACATGTGTAACCAAAACAAAATTATTTTGGATAGATAGAAAAACTAAAACATTTTATCTGCTTGTGTATTTTTTGCTTAAAAGTGACTCTTTATTTATATTCATTTCTGTCATTGATTTACAAGAATGAAATAAACGAATGACGTTCATATACCTCTATCATAGGATGTGCCATATGAAATAGGCAATTCGGTACAATGTTCCCAAGCCACCAATTCAGCCCCTCAATTAAAATTACGCTGAAACGTTACGGACGTCATCTTGTAAAAACAACGTCATAATGGTGACGTTGTTTTCCAATGACGTTTTTATTCCACGGCCTTGACTTTGTCAGTTTTTTTGTTTACGTTTGAGCTTGTAAAAGGAATGTCATTTGGTTTCGCAAATATAATTTAAGGATAAAAAGGTAGGAGAATATTTATTATTTCACATAACGTTACTGTACATTTATTGTTTCCTGGATGACTTTTATTTGAAATGTATCTGATTATTGAGACCAGAACGGCAGTTCATATTATAATCAGTCCCATAGCCAGGCCTGAAATTTAACCGGGGCAAATCCCTTTTATGGGGATGTCCCGTGACAAGCACACTCCACCCCACCCACACTCAGATTATTATTTTGTACGTGTGTGTGTGTGATTTCTATCTGTGATTTTCCTCGAGCCGTTCAACATCTCAGAGTCAGTCACACATTTTTGTTCATGTCATATTTAGATTTAGACTGAATCGTTCTTGTTTTTCATTATTCCACAATTTCATTAATGTCCATCCTCATCTCTGTATTTTCTTCTGACGATCTCCTGCATACACTACGGTAATCCCGACAGGGTAGCGAGCATTTTGGCTGCCATTTCCAACCGACGCAGATGTCGTTGGATGCACGTGTCGATGCACGATTTGACTGGTTCGTGGTCGATTATGAAAACAAATATCTATACTTTAATGCTAAATGTATGTAACGCAGTCTAGATTTAATATGGAATTTCGGCCCGCCATATGGGTTTTTTGGCCCTTCATATGGATTTTTGGCCCGGCGTTTCACGCGCTTGTGTAATAAGAACATTAGATAATGCCTGTATTACACGAAAAACGGGCCGTTTTTGTTACTATATATAGTAACACATGTAATAATATGACTTATCATATATATATGCATTTTTGGCCCACAATATGCACACAATTACCCTACAATAAAGCTCTGGAGAAATGAGCCGTATCAGAAATGCGGTCCGATACGCCAATTTTAGGTCATGTGACGGGGCCGAAAATGCATATCCATATTGGCCCGGTCACCTGACCGTTACGAGTATTGGCGATTGCTTTCTGTAGAATTGCTTTTGGTCGAAAAAAATGGAACGGTACCGGCTTCCGACCTTCCACCTGGCTGCGCCCCTGATTTTCATTCCTGTTTACGATGACGTAACGAACGTTACATGACGTCACTTATTTAAACCATAACGTCACAACGAATGTAAATAAACAGCGGATTTAAACAGATACTCAGTAAAGGTAGACACTTTATCTTAATATTAAAATCGTAACGCTTGATTATGTGTACTGAGTACAGTTTGTCATATTATTTTAAAAAGCTTAAGAATAACCGATATTTAAACCTAAAAGAAGCTACACCACTAGAAACATTTTTTTTTTAGAAAACGTAAAAATCTAGGCTTACTGTGTATCTAATTGGAAATGTGTGATTTGGCTTATCGGTTCAACTGAAATTAATTTAATTCACATTATATATATGATAAAAATAACGGTTTAATAAAGAGAAAATGCGTATATATATGAGAAAATGCGTATATATATGATAAAAAGATTAAAACACGGGTGATGCGTTATATTGCCCGTCATATCGGCCCTCGACCAATAACGCATCACCCATGTATTACTCTCTAAATACTGTACACATAATCAAGCGTTACGATTGTAATATTAAGATACAGTGTTTACCTTTACTGAGTATCTGTTTATATCCGCTGTTTATTTACATTCGTTGTGACGTTATGGTTTAAAACTGTGACGTCATGTAACGGATGTTACGTCATCGTACAGGAAAGAAAATCAGGGGCGCAGCCAGGTGGAAGGTTTCAATTTTTTCACTAATATAGTGTTTCGAATCCACGTAAAATAAAAGCAATTCTATAGAAAGCAATCGCAAATACTCGTAACGATCATGTGACCGGTTATTGGCCCGGTCAGGTGACTGGGCCAATAACGGTCAGGTGACTGGGCAAATATGGATATGCATTTTCGGCCCGGTTACATGACCTAAATTTGGCGTATCAGACCGCATTTCTGATACGGCTCATTTCTCCAGAGCTTTATTGTAGGGTAATTTTGTGCATATTGTGGGCCAAAAATGCGTATATATATATATGATAAATATGTTTAACCTAAACACGTTTACTGTAAAGGGACACATGGCACTGTTAAAGTATGTATCAAGCATTGACAATCTGGACCCAGTTGTTCTAAGATCGGTTAACTTAAACGAGTGTTAAGTCAAAATTCAAACTCTCTCTGAATTTCCGGTAAGTGAATGTTTCTACCAGAGATTGATTGAGCAGAAATATACTGGAATGTCCCACTAAACAGTTATTTCCCTTGCCAGAAACGGCATAAACATTGTTGCGCTTAAAAAAAGAACAGTGTAATACGGTTCTTGTTCATTTCTTAAAATATGCAAATATCTTCTCTTTTTTTGTTTCAGTTGACAAAGTTTAGATATGCCTGAACGGTTTAGAGCCCAGATCTACTGGGTAGTGATGCATTAAAAAAGGTGAAATGAAAATTCAGGGTCTCTACAAACTATGCTCTCGTATATCTTTTTCAAAAAGAAATTGTAAATTGGTGTTCCCCGTGTTTTTGCCGAATATTTTGAGCAACAGACATCAAGTTTCACAAAGAAAACATTTTAAAGTAAATTCAGGAAGTTGAACAGTGGGCCAGAGAGGTTATTTTATATATACAGAGCAGTGCAAAAACAACTGTGAAGTGGCACGTGGAATGTTCATGTCATCTGACGCGATAACACCTTTAGTGCCGGTGCGCCGTCTGCTGACGCGATAAGACCTTTAGTGCCGGTGTGCCGTCTGCTGACGCGATAAGACCTTTAGTGCCGTTGCGCCGTCTGCTGACGCGATAAGACCTTTAGTGCCGGTGCGCCGTAAAACTATTCCAAACTAGCTTGAAATGTGTAGGTTCCCATATACAAGGTGTCAACACCGTCAACGGTGTAATAATACATGTATACTTGTAACAAAGTATAAAACATTTGAAGTGTAAAAACATGAATACTTTGTAAAATCATTGAAGTTCGGACACTTTTTGCAAGCTACTCACGTAATCGCCCTGTCACTATGCTCCACTGTTGTCTCCGATCATTGGGTGTTTACCTAGACATTCGAGTATTCCGGATGAAGACACTAATCATTCCCTCGGTGGTGGAGTGTTGATAAGTTATCATTTACTTACCTACTGCACTGTCAGGGAAATTCGGACATCAAAAGGGAAGTTCGGACAGTTGATTATTTTTTTTTAAAAAAAACATACACACATAGCCTATGCATAACTTGTATATACACCTACATGTAAATAAACAGTATTAAAACAATCAATTTGTTTATAAGTTTATTTTATTATCATCTTTTGAATATATGCAAGTATAAGTTAAGCCTTTTTAATCATGTTTACAATCGTTGCAAAAGATTTTTCTTTTGTTCCCATACTCGTTTCCTTTCAGTTTTGTCATTTTTCTAATTTGTATTTACTTTCTATAAACTGTACCCTTTTGTCTTCAATTATTTCTCTACAAGTTAAAATTCGATGGGTAGTGCATCTTTTAGTTTTCTTTAGATACCAGGAGATGTGTTAGGAGACAGTGGTGGCCAGAATATGTTGTCCACTGTTGTATCCAATAAAACACTTTCAACATTCGGGGGTATGTCTTGTATAGGCATTTCAACCTTATCATTTGAGACGAAGTCAAGTGATACATCTCGGGGGAGATCGGCACAGCCATTTTCATCTGCAGTGGCAATACGTTCAATTTGGCCACTTTGAATAAGCTGCAATAACATCGCCGGATCTTCTAAATCAAGAGGTTGAGTGTTCCCAGTACTCAACAGTGGATCAGTTTGGTTGGGTAAGTTCGATACCGGTAAGAGATCAACTGTTTCTGATTTGTCAGTCAGGGAGTCAGGTCAGAGGTTTCGCATTCATCAGCAACTGCTGACGTAATAGAAGCCGCTACCAATGTCTTGCATTTGTGCTTGACAATAACGGATCAGTTTGGTCAGGTACGTCAGATAACGGCAAGTAAAGGACATCAACTATTTCTGATTTGTCAGTCAGGGCTGAGGTTTCCATTTCATCAGCAATTGCTGGCGTAATACTTGTCTAGCATTTGTCACTTCTGAATTCATGTCTACTGCCTGTGTACTGGTACGTTGCTTTAAAAATGGTCTGTCAGTCAGTATGGATGGTGCAAATACACTATCTGGGATAGCATTACTATTAAATGGATAAATCCCACAGGCCATGAAACCCGACCTTATGTTTGTAGGAGAAACCCCTTCTTCCCAAGCTTGTTTAAAAAGATGAGGAAATGTCCACTTGTTAACTACATTGACAGAACTGGCGGAAAGATACTCCAAACAATATTTATTAGATGAACGGTCCAAACACTGACTTGTCTAAGGGCTGCAATGCGTGAGTAGTATGGGGTGGCAGCGCAATTATGTGAATGTCATTTTTCTCAGCAAGGTCAAGCAAAGAAAGTGACTCATGTGAGCTATGTCCGTCCAGTATTAAAAGCTGAGGACGTTCGGGGCCACAATTTGGCAGGAATACATTTTCAAACCAAAGTTCACCCAACTGGTCATTCATTCAGGCCTTTTCTTGGAAAGACCAATAAGTGCCTTCTGGTGCAGTACATTAAGGCACTTCTTGGTCGTTCCCTTGACGACAAGCATAGGGGGCATTTTAACAACAGAAGCGTTAACGCAGCCCATGATAGTGACATTGGTCCGGTCATTGGATGTGCGACCAACAACATTTGTGGTCCCTTTTTTGGCAATAACTCTTGACAGGGTCGTGGCTTAATTGCTTTCCCATCTCATCACAATTCCAAATACAATTGGGTTTGTTTGCTATATTTAATTTCGTCACCAAATCACCCAAAGCAAGAAAGTATTTTCCCCACTCTTAACAGCCGTCACAGCTTGTTGGATTCTTGTTGTGTCATAGTTATAGTAAGAATTTACTCCTTTATATTGTCTTGGCATTTCTGAGAAAAGTTTGTTTTGTTTGAAGTTATTTAGCCTAATTAATTAACGATCTACATATTTACCTATATTTATTTTTTGAAATTATATCATTATTTGTTAAGTTATAATCCTTAATAAAAACAGGTGTTTTAGAACATGGTAAGTTGCAAATGGTGGAAAATGGATTTGGAAAAAGGTGTCCGATCTTACATTTAAAGAAAAAAAGATGTTGGGAAGTTCGGACACTTACTGTTTACTTTGTTTTTTATAAAAAAAGAAGTATAAATCAGTCTACTTTAATCTTTATTTACTCAATTAATAACAGTTTCAGTTTCATACCTCACTTCAACCATTATTCATAATACTACAAGTATAATCTCTACACACTTTACACTATCCAAATTTCGCGGTTTGTGCGTTGAACCCAGTACGAACAAAAAGGTAGAATTTAACACGTCACTGGCTGGATATGACGTTATTGGTTATGACAAAGTTCCAATACGCAAGTGCCCATGGGCTAATTAAAATAGGTCAAGTAAAGAAAACAAACACAGGCCAAAAGGTATTGGGTAAACATTTATTTATTGAAGTGACGTCAGCTACTGTTCGTATTTACATGTTTGTCCGAACTTCAATGATGTTACCCTATCAAGTTTCATGAAGATACACTGAGATGTTTTGGAGGTATTATCTTGTTACCACTGAAACTCAGAACTATTTATACTTTATTTTTTTGACCGAATGAATACCGCTCTCCCATAACCATCCTTATGTTTCAAATGCCACTACTCCTTAAATAACTCCTGTGAAAGAACCTACGGGGTCTTAAACAGTTATTATGAATTGAATGTTGTTTAACGGCTCATCAACACAGTATAGGTTATTTAGAGCCGCCCCAGAGAGAGGGGAAGGATAAATAGCAATCTGGGAACCTGCCCTACTCTTTATTATCGAATAGATTCCTATGGTTCTTTAACGTGCTCGTAAGATAGACCGGTACACGGGATCGCCCGGTTTACGTCCCCATCCGATGGACGAGGCTAAGGTAAAGTGTCTTGCCCAAGAACACACCGACAGAACTAAGTGTCACCACAAAGGATTGAACCCGGGGCCTCCGTTTACAAATCCGCCGCGCTACCGACTGCGCCACGCCAGCCCCTCGGTTATTATGAAGACAGTGCAGATACCAACTAAGCAGGAGCATACACATTTAGTCCAAAAGTATGCTCATTCATTTCATTCATTATCTCTACTTCCTCCTTACAGGAGATTATGAAAACAATCACATATTACATACGATATACATAGTTAATATATTGAGCATTACAGGAGATTATGAAAACAATCATATCTTACATACAATATACATAGTTAATATATTGAGCATTGAACAATACTATAAAATATGTCAGTGACAAAACAAATCAATGGTGATTTTATAGTAATTGCCAGTACGCATACATATCCATATACAGACGTAATGCTAGTAACCCTCGTTTGCTAATCAAATAAACCACATTAACACATACGTATTTATTTTTTCTTAAGTTAGCATTATGACAGAGACACAATTGGTGAAATAATTAAATGCCACTTTTGTGAATATGTCCATATTTGGACAGCTTTTGTTTAGCAAGGACACACATCGGCCACTAATAACTTTCACCAGGAATGATTCGTAGTCGCAAGACACTATTTCATTTCTTCTAGTTTCAAGTCCACAACTATTTTGAACTTCTTTGAGAAAGTTCACCTTTATAGCACTGACCATCTAGCACGCAGTTAACGTGTAATAACAAGGTATCGTTACACAGAAGAGTACAAACAGGGCATCTGCTCTCTGTCTTCTGAGGTGTATGAGCCCAAACTTTAGCAATTGTATGAGCATGGTAAAGATCAGAGTGAGATTTAGCTAATTTCCAAACGATTGAGTTATGAATTTTACGAAATAAGCAAAAATCGTTATCGGAAAATATACGGGATTGCCGTAGTAAAGTTTCTTTTGTTTGATAGCTTTAGATACTGACATCTTCCACGCTAATTTACTTGGGAGTTGTTAGTATTATAACAATTGGTCATTAACGATATATGTAAGCTCATAGTAATTCAGTACGTTACAAATATCTGGAATAAAGCCATACATACGGCGGTTCGTGTTGGATATGTATAAAAGGTACCGTCTTAGGAACGACATATGAGAGACGGAATCTGTTAGTAAGCCGAGTAGTTTGTGAAGAAACATTAACTTTCTTTTATTAATTTCAGAAGTTATACGAAGTAAACCGACCATTGCCTCACGCATATCAAATCTTGTATGTACATAAAAAGCTAGTATTTTCTTTACGACAACATGTTGTAGACGATTTAGCATGTCAATTTTTGTTTGGGTAAGTCCATTCCAAAGTTCACAACCATATAATACAGTAGGAATTATGACTTTACAGTATAAATTGACAGAGTTAATGGGATTTAAACCATAAGGATGGACACCTAAAACATTCATCGCATAGAACGCGTTTCTCCCCTTCTGACATCGTTCTTCAATTCTAAGATTCATTTTCAGATTCGATTGCAAACGTATATCAAGATGTACTGCTGTATTCGCCTTGGTCAGATTCTCAGCTCAAACTAGAATAATAGGTAGTTGAAGAGAGCGTTGTTTTGTAAATACAAGAAGATTACATTTGGGAACACTAACCCGGAATCTTCATTTCCTCGTATAAGTGTCAACGATATCTAGGAGACTTTGTAAGTTAGCAGGTGACGTTGCTATTAAGGAGATATAATCGGCAAGGGTAGGATTTCCGCAAGGTATGGAACATATTGTTGCGCCGAGGTTTGAGTTTTGTAAACTGTGCAGTAGTTCATCAATAAAGACTAAATAGAAAATGAAGAGAGTCTTACTCCACTTTCGATCTGAACCGGAAATGATGTCATTCCATTAATACTAACTTTGCAAGTCCTGTGTATAGTTCAATAATGATCCTTAATAATCTTCCGACTATTCCTAACTCGCCTAGTTTTAAAAATAATGCGTCATGCCACACTGTGTCAAACGCTTGGATTATATCCAAGAGTACAACGTAAACATTGCTGCCTAGCTCAAAATTGTGATAAATGCATTCCTGTAAGTTAAATCCGGTAGTTATACAGCTAAAGTTCTCTTGGAAACCTTGCTGCTGAATACAAGGAAAGTTTGTGTTTCGCGTTTTTAGAAAGGCGTTAAATCGATTCAGACATATCTTGTCAAATATTTTGCTGCAGCACGGAATTAGGATATGGGTCTGTAACGTTTTGGATCTTGCTTAGGTTTTCCGTTTCCTTTATATATTGGAATGATAATACTTTGTTTCAAAGAAACGGGGGTAAGTTCAGTCAAGATAATTTTATTAAATAGGTTAACTAGGGCTTGTGCTATCATTTACCTCCATGGATAACGTGCTCATTCTGTATATTATCGCCGCCTGGGGCTTTCCTTGTCTTCAATGTTGATGTGACTTTTGATAAATCCCTATCATTAACGTCCTCTTCGAGACTATCGGCGAGATGTTTAGGTAGTGCGTTTTGTCTTTCAAGAAATTCAATTTCTGATTTTAGATGTGTGCTAAGAGTACATGAGATTTCGCCATAGTCAGTATTAAATACGTTTTTAAAATGTAATCCAAAGCCGTCAACTACATTTTCATCTTTAAATAACGAGCCATTAACTTCCATCTCCAAGCATGACTGATTTTTTCCTGCCCTTACGTCTATTAAGTAATCTCCAAAATAGTCATTAATCAGTTTCTGCGGCTTCGTCAATTTCGTCAAATACTTTGTTTTCGTACTTTTCAGATTCGGAGCGTTGTAATTTTCTAAAGGCTGCCTTTGCAGTTTCGTAGTCATTAAATTTTTTACGGTTTCGATCACGTGGCCTTCCCGATTTTAACCATGTACGACGCAACGTTCTGGCTTTAGTATGAGCACTTTTGACTTCGGGTGTCCAGTATGGTTTAGCGAAAGCATTAAACTTACTCTTAGGCAAGTGTTCAAGTGCAGACTGACAATAACAATATTAAGATATGTAGATGACATTATGTCATGCTCAGCTTGACAAAGAGACAGTTCACGTTCTATTCCATTCTGGTAATTAAGATGTGCGTTTGATTACATTTGTTCCAAGCAATGCATATTCGGTTGCTCATATTAGTACTAACCGCCGTCTGATTATGTTTCCGATTCATTAGATATTTGAACGTGTATTATGTCTAACAGAACGTGTTCATCAACCAGAATGTAGTCAAGCATTGCTTTTGTAGGAATGTATGTGTAATTAGGTCCACGCATCATATTAAGATCGTTGATCGGAACGAGATTTGACTCGCTAACATAGTCGGTAAGTAGCCTGGACTTGGAAGGAGAACCTGATATGTTACTATCGGTATTCAAAATCTGCACATGCATATCTCCTGTTAAAATAACATTTCCCTGTTTTGAATAAAAAGAGGTAACTATTTGTAAATCACTAAGCGCGTCTTTGTAATCATTAATATAGTTCTCCACATGTACATACAAAATATAAACATCGGACGCATGTTGTTGGCGGACCAATTGATTTTTTATATATAATTACCGTATCACCTTTTCCACATCTTGCACTGCCAAACTGTTCAATTGATCCATTGATTAAGTATAATTTGAGTCGATACTCTCAAGGAAATACAAGGAATGGGGAAATAGCTTATGCTACTGATGAGGGCAATATCTACATTATGGCGTTGCAACATGTCTGCCAGACATGATTCCTCTAACGTTTCATACTAAGAGGTTTAGTTAATGGGATGACAGTAGGGTAAGTGTGAGGTTTGGTGCACCCTAGAACCGGTTTAAACCCCCAGTGGCCTACTTTGCCACTGACCGTTCCAAGGCGGTAGCCCTGTTGTCAACCCTTTTGTGTTTGTGATGTCGTTTGCATTTTTTATTACTTTTGTCTTTTCGTTTGTCTGTTTGCGTGTTTGTTTTTGTGTTTTGTGGTTGACTGTCGTCCTTGAATGCTGCTTTCCCTGTCCGATATTTTTATCTTTTTTTTTTTAGTGTCACGAGAAGCAGTAATAACAAGCTAATTCTACAATAATACATAGTCGTAATGAATATATCCATAATGACATGAATTTTACATACTTTCACCTTCCCATTCCTTTCTATATTGCTTTTCATTGTCTTTACAGTACTTATAATACTGGTTACTTTCATCTATGGAATAGTAATCGTCGTCATGTCCTTGTCTATTGTATACATATAAATCAAGCAGTCAACCTTTGATAACATTAAACAAAACCATAGCAACTGAAAATGACATTTACAATTACATTTCTAGTTTCAATGCAACACGAAAATAAATACAGTGTATCAGCGGGTTAATCGAGTTTTGAATTAACACGACATATTAAAGCCACATTCTGATTATTTTTAGTCTTAACGGAGATTATACAGTAATTTAAGAACTCTTCTGCGACAAGGACTAACACAACCTGACTTCTATGGTGATGTGATTTAAAAACTTCGTAAGATCCTTGGTCATAATCACTTTCATACAATCTTCAATAAATGTTAAAATGTTTATCAAAAGAGGTTATGACCCCATCATTTTGCAACGCACTGCCTGTTTAGTGGTGGACCAATTTACAGTTCGCCATTATGCTTTTCTTTTTGATTCTGCGGTGACCGGACAGATTGTGGACCCTATGATGACGTCTACCTAAATCCTTATATGACGGTAGCGTTCGATTTTATTTTTGTCTTTAATCTTGTCTTGTCGCACCTTAACGGATTTTCTCTTGTTGCTCTGGCTTCTGCCAAGTCGTTGAGTACTTATTTTGTGGCTTTCTATGCTTTTCTTTTTTAGATATTATAGAATAGTTTATTTCATACAAAAGGCCATAGGCCCATGAGTACACAAATGCTTATTTAACAATATACAAAACATCAATAGGTATACATAGTACCTATTATCAAGTGATTGATCATGGTTCAACTGAAATATACTTGTTATAGCAATGAAGTATTCATATACTCATATCAAATGTAGGTATATACATAGACATATGAACTAAATATGATTTTGGAATTTGAGTTGACGAGGAAAATCTTATGTATTATTATACAATAATTCATTACGTATTTTTAAACTTTTAAAAACATACATTGTAAAGTTTCTCTCTATGCGTACATTGTTATTGTTCATGAGTTCAGTAAACTTCAGAATGTTAGGATGCTTCCAGTAGTATGGTTTGATATACTGTAAACGCAGTTCTTTGTACATTGTGCATTCAAACAAGAAATGGAATTCATCCTCGTGATTGTTACATAACTGGCATGTACGTTCATGTAGTTGTTGTTTTTGTGGTTTGTGCCATCTCCCCGTCTCCACATCAAGACGGTGAGATATACTTAAAGTTTAAACCCCTTGGCAAACGGCCTCCTTTCCTAAAAATCATTACCTTCGTTTTATTTACATTAACTATTAATTTCCATCTAGTACAATATTAATAAAGCAAATCCAAACCCTGCTGTAAGCCTTTTTCCGTTTAGACATGATGCTAATATCATCCGCGTACAATAATAAACATATTTTCAACATTCCAGTGTCAATGCCATTATACCCATTTAAAGCAAAATGTTTTTCCAAGTCGTTAATATACATCGAAAATAAAAATGGCGAAATACTCTCTCCTTGACGTACCCCTAAATAGCATGTAAATGCATCCCCTAGTTGGTTTTCATACTTAACTCTTGATTTTACATTTCCATACATAGCTTTAACAATATTAATCATTTTCCCTCTGACGCCATATTTCAAAGATGTGTACCATAATATATCTCTAACAACATAGTCAAAAGCCTTAGTAAAGTCAACAAAAAACGAATATAGTTCTTTATATATACATGATCATTTATGTGTTTTACTTATTTTGCCTATTAATGCTACCTTTGTTTGTTAGAGATTATAACCTGGCGGGGATATCTTTATTTACAATGTCCCGTTTATTGGGATGAAATAGGGTAAGAGTGAGGTTTGGTGCACCCTAGAACCTGGTTTAAACCCACCAGCGGCCTTTTTTGTTTTGCCACTGACCGTTCCAAGGCGGTAAGGCTCCCTATTGTCAACCCTTTTGTGTTTGTGATGTCTTGTTTTGCCTTTTATTCATCTTTAAAGTTGTGCTTTGTTTCTGTGTGTGTTTGTGGTTGACCGTCGTCCTTGAATGCTACTTTTCCTGTTCGTTTTTTATATCTACTCTGTGTCTAAGATTAGTGTATAATGTTATCGACAGACGTTAACTGCGACAATTAATTTGAAATTTACTGTCCGGTAAAATAAAATATACGACTTGTGTATCCTTTGTTTGCATACACAATACCTGTGCTATAAATATTCGATTATTTGGCCCTGCATTCTCCCTGTTTTATGCTAAGTGCAGCGTTCATGGGATAAATAGAAAATTAGTTTTCAACTGAGAAGTTCTTTTCTATAGATTGGACTGCGTAAATGTTTAATTATAAGGCTTCCGCATACTTCGCCAACTGTTTTATTTTTATGTTTTAATACAAAGTAACAGCAAATATCACTCAAGAAGCCAAGTCACCATCAATCGGTAACTGCAAAACATTATTATGATAATATTATAAGAAATAGTTCATGGGTATCCAGTAAAGATAGGGAATTCCAGCCCGAGGTATAAGTGGTTTTATCGGAACCGAGGCACTGCCGAGGCTTCGAGTAGATTAAAACACTCATACCGAGGGTTGAAATTCCCTATCTGAACCGAATACCTATGATAGATTCTTTTTCTTGCAAATCAGAGACATGTTGTGCGTTGGCGCCGCTTTGCATATTTACCTACATACCGGATGTCGGTGCGCACGTGACTTTTATCTTTACTCATAAAGACTTTCCATCCCCCATGTAAAACGTGGATAGCCTTATCCGGTTTGCAAGACAATTGCAATATTGTTCCAGAGTATTGATTTTAATAAACATAAAAGAAAATAACTGCGTTTACTTTACTAAGACACCGTCAGAGTTCAAATACGCTTTGAACATAGTTCATTCGATGAATAGGTCATGCTGCTTCGTGCGCCTGTCGACAATGATGCTACTTAAGGGTAAAGTAATCGGAAGTTTTGCCATAGGTGTAAACATAATATAACTTTTCATAGTTAAAGCAGTACAGTCCCTATTTTAACTGATAATAACTCATGAATATGAATGAGTCACGTGTGAAGTAGTTTCAAATCGACGAACACCCCAAAAGTCGGTATATAAGGAGAAATCGATACGTGAAATTTCACATTTTTATTTAGCCTTCGTACAGGTAACATTGATAAATATACGGCTCCAGAATATATGTGATAAAAAAATAGTCGCCCGGAACGGGATTTGAACCACAGCCTTTGCACTTGTAAGATTTGGAAGATGTATGCTGAACCTCTAGACCACTGCTATTTATTGGTATTTTGTAGCATTTTTAACACTAAATAGGCATTACGTAATAACAAGAGCGCGCACACAAACTCATCAAGCGCTAAATAACAAGTCGATATATGGTTGATTTGAGACGAAGTATTAGTTTCATATTGATAAGATACAGTATTACACCAGGCAATGTTAATTTACACGTGCGACAATATGGACTGCATATGTATTGATCCATCTTTAGTTGAGTTCAAATATGTTAAGTTATTTTGCCTCGTAATATATGGTAGTTAGTATACTATTTTCTCAAGTAGCGTTGTAGTTCAGTGGTTAGAGCACAGGACTTGAAATCAGAAGGTCCTGTGTTCGAGCCCCGAAAGAAGCTAACTTTTTTTTTCGGTAAAAATTACTGTTACCTGTGTATAGGTACGATGTGCACTGGTCGATGTGAATACAGTAAATGATTTCATGCGCTATATTTTCTCGCTTAAATACCCGATTTCGACATGAGCTGGTGAACATGAAGTTACAAATAAAGACACGCCTACAAAGAAGAAATCGATTGATATAGGGACTCTGTAGCTTTAAGAAATAATATTTCCAGCGGGTTTATATTGTCCCAGATCAATACCTCGGTGTCGATATGTTTCGAGTCCCAATCACCATGTTTTGATCTCGCACTATACAAACCCGCCGGAAATATTTTATTTCTGATCATGCATGGATTGTTATGTATCATGATACATCTGACATGGATTGTTATGTATCATGATACATATTTTGTTGAGAGATTGCACAAAAAAACAAAACATTCTCAAAACTTACATTGTATGCCTAGAAGAATATACATCTTCATTCGATTTAAATGTGTTGGAAAGTTTAAAAGAAAAAAATAACGCATTCCATTGCATTGTTGTTTGCATATGGTGTTGAAAATGACGTCTCAACGGTTATTGTGTTTTCTGGCGTTTAAAATGACGTCCTAACAATAGACGTACCTGACTTCAGAGGTATTGCATAGGATTTTTAAAACCTCCCTAATAACCAATCAGCATTTAGTATTTTAATAAACCATGTTACGTAAGGAGTTTTAAAATACTCATATACCCAGTCTGTTAAAATAAGCATTTGCACCTTAATTCCTAAGTTGACACGTTTTTCACTGTTCTACTTTATATGAATTATGAGTGACAGTGTCATATTTAGATTTCATGGAAATATCTAACGCTAATATGGTAACAAAATATGTATAATTTAATGACGCATCCAATAAACAATATGCATTTCGTATAAAATTCCCATTTAAAGATGAATGGCCACCCTTTTTTTAGTATTATCAATTAACAAATTTAACTCTTAAACATCATATGAACTTTTCTTGATAGTCTCGGAGAGAAACATATATTGATTTAAACATATTTTATTGCCAGTTATGTGTTACATACAGAATATTATCCACATATATACAATAGAAATATTATTATGACAAATGGGTCGGGTAACAAGTTCTACCAACATTAGTTTAAACCCTTCCCAGTTAACATCTTGCAATTGCAAATGCGTATGGCTGAGTGAAATAAATTACAATAATTACAATGGCAAATAATACATTTAGAGAGAGAGTGATGAATAGTGAACATATATTGAAAACCGCGACTAAGTTGTATGTAAAAACAAGTATTATTTGCCTCACGTAGCTACTACTTTTACCACTGAGTGATAGCATGGGGAAATGAGGTAAGTCTGAATTGTATAGCTGCACAACGTTTGCCAGATAATTGATAAATACATTTACCTGTGGATTAATTTACCTGTTCAAAGTTTTTTACGTCATGAAATAAAATCTCATTCTCGTTTTTCACAGATATAGGAATGTGTGAATTGTAAATATCTGCTGTTGTCTATTGATTTCGATTTAAATAAACGTAAACATGAAACAAAACATGGCCGGAGAACTTTAAATACACCACTTGCTAATTGGATATTCGATTGCAAATAACAATTTAATTCATTATCAAGAACATATTTACTGTAAAGGGACACATGGCAATGTTAAAGTATTTATCAAGCATAGACATTATCATGCAATCCCTCCAAGAGGCCATCATTGACCTCTGTCAACGTCTAAGAAAGTAGCCTGAGATCACAAGATAATTTGTCACATGACCATAGCTAAAATATCAAAATGGCGAACAGAACTTCAACACCGTGACACCACCAACTATCGGCTGCTGATTGACACGTAAACAGTCGAAAGAAACACGACTTATTTTCTACATTTTGATATATATTTTAAGTTAGTAATTTACTTTAAGGTATGTTGTTAAGAGCTATTAGATACTGGAAAGTACTAGTAAGCAAAATGCTGTACTGTAACCCTATGGGTGCGTATTATGAATGTTTTGACGGCGGAGTGATATACCTGTATTCTACCGCATTATAATTCCGAGCATAATTTACCGTATATTTAAAACATTCAAGCCGAAAAAAAAAAAATTTGTATTTAAGCATTTCATATAAAGTTAATTCAGAAACATATTAGTGCAATCAAGAAATTTTAAATTTCCTTCGTTTTTCAACGTTTGATGAGACGTTGACATAGATGTATGTGTATGCAAGGAACGACAACTCTGGGTAGAGATTGATTATCATGTCGATCTTTTCATTTAGCGATTATTATTTTGACTTTAAACCTACATATAATAAATCGTATTAACATTATGAAATGTTGAGTGTTTTCTTCGTTAAACTACTAAAGGTCTAAATATATTATGTTTGCGAGTACTATGTGGACTTAAAAATTGCATAATATACTAAAGTGTATTAAGATTATGAAATGTTGAGTTTTCTTCGTTAAACTATCAAAGGTATAAATATATTATATATTATATTATGCGTGTTTATGTAGGTGTGCGCGAGTGGTTGCATGTGCGTGCATGACATTTATACAAAGTAATTATATCTTCATTTTCCATGAACTGCCATTGACAACTGTTAAGATAATTGTGTATGTATAACATGTATACTGATAGGCCATTTGGTCTTTTGTATGAATAAACTATTTATCTATATTATGTTTATATATTATAATCATCCGGGAGCTTGTTTTACCCATGGCACACATCTTTTGGCATTATGACAGATGTTCTCATAGAAGTACTTTTAATCTGACAGTTTTTAGCCGTAACCTTAAACAATAAACAGCTGTATAATTGTAATGTCACAATTCACTCTATATTAGTTATATTGGTAGTTAGTGCGGCCTGTTAATGTGTTACAACAAAGCTGAATATTGTACTTGACAGCAAGAATTCTTAACACATATAACTACATTTCTACACCTGATTCTAATAACTACCCATAAAAGAAACATGAAACCTGTTTTATTTTAATTATTAAATGACCTCTCGCACAATTAACAAATATGTTAATTTTGTCTTCAGTGAGACAATTCCAGTATAAAGGGAGGATACTCGTACTTCCTCACTGCCAACAAAGAGTGTATATTACTGCATAGCACGCCTTCTATGTTACAAAAAACCCAATATGTGTAGTATGTAATGTGTATGTGGATGTGTGTGTTATTTGGAGGAAATATTATTACCCAAATATTTTTGCATTTAAAAAAGTTGATATAAATGTAGCATTCACAAAACACAGTCAACCACGACATGATAAAATAAGAAGGTTGACAATAAGGGTACATCCGTGGAACTGTCAGTGGCAACAATGTCCCTGAATGTATAAACTCAGGTTCTAGGGTGCACCAAACCCCATGAGACGAGACAGTTTCAGTAAAGAAATATTCGCCAATCTATATCCTGTAACGAACTAAGAAGCATCAATGGGACTTTAGGCGAACTTGAACAGTGATTGTTGTCAATCTAAATACGGATGAAATCTTTCATAATGTGCTTCAGTTTCATATGAAATTTCCGTATACATTAAATTAAGCTGGATGTCGGCCTGGAAAGCTTTATGACTCAGCAGCGTGTTAATGGTTAATCATCAATTTTAATTTTAATAGGAATTATATTAATAAGATATAATTCAAATAAAGTGTACTATCCCAAAACAATCATGTATTAGAACATTAACGCATCATACATGAATTACTGTTATTGATGTACAACAAAAGGAGAAAATGTCCTATAGAAATTACAGTACTCAAACACACTGGCACCGTAGGTCCGCACTGCAGTACAAACAAAGAGCAAATTAGATATTCAATGAAAAGAACAACACACAACACATATAGCGGTGAAGGCAGGCTTACTGACTTCGAATGGTCAGAAGGCAATAGGCTGGTTAGCTTAACTCGATTGTATGTACAGTTACACTTTGTGGACTTGCCATGAAGTTTGTGAATCACTTAGGTTTCTATTAGATAATATTTTCATCAGGTATGGAACTATCGTTTATGGACAAATTGTTGGTATCTCTTTGGGTACGAACTGTGCAGAGGGAGTGCGTGGTCCAGTGGTAAAGCGCTGAATATCAGATCGAGAGGTCGTTGGTTCCATCCTCGCCGCAGCCACGCTATTTATCCTTGAGCAAGATAATTAATCCACACTGCTTAGTACTGGTTCTACTCAGGAAGCCATCGAGAGCGATTAATTTAAGTTGTAAGAACTTGTTTCGCAATCGATGTAAAATAAATATGTTTAAACTAACTGTGCTGTTATTACCCCATTATTTTGCAACGCACAGCATGCTTGGTGGTGGACGCATTTAAAGGTCGCCACTATACTTTCCTCTTTAATTGTGCGATGCCAGGACAGATTGTGGATATATGACGTCTACCTAAAGCCAAAAAGGACGGTGAAATCTGATGTTTGCCTAAAATCTTGTCGTGTCGTGCCCTCAATAGTTTATTCTCTTGTTGCTCTGCCTTCGGCCAAGTCACTGAGTACCCTCTTTGTGGCTTTCTCGGCTATTGTTTTTGTATTTATATACACACGAGCATCTTATTGTTTTACTTATATTGCCTATTAATGGTGCCTTTTTGGTTAGAGAATAGTTTATGGTGGGGATTTATTTTATTTACACTGTCCCTTTTTATTGGGATGTCAGTAGGGTAAGTGGGAAGTTTGGTGCACCCTAGAACCTGGTTTAAACCCACAGCGGCCATTTTTGCCACTGACCGTTCTAAGGCGGTAGCCCTATTGTCAACCCTTTTGTGTTTGTGATGTCTTATTTGGCCTATTATTCATCTTTAAATTTGTTCTTCGTTTCTTTGTGTGTTTGTGGTTGATTGTCGTCCTTGAATGCTACTTTTGCTGTTCTATTTTTATATCTGTATTTATCAAAACCCGTCTTTCATGTAGATGTGATTTACAAACTAAGGAAGAGTATCGGTCGCGATAATTTTCATGAGTTATTTATTAAAATTATAAGCAAATTTATAAACAGGGGTTTCGAAGTATTCTGCGGCGCACTACTTGCTTAGTTGTAGACCCTTCTACAGTTTGCATTTATGCTTTCCTCTTTGAATGTGCAACGACCGGACGACGGTGGACTCTATGACAGCGTGTTCCTAAATCCCTTAAGGCGGGAACCGCTTGATGTGTGTCCTTCACCACTCCGTTTTGTCGTGCCCTTTTGTCGGTTTTCCCCCTGATGGACTTCAGACAAGTCATCGAATATATATGAGATTAGCCTCTTAGGTTTATCTGATTTTATATGTATTATATACATGAACATGTCTGTGTTTTTTCTTATTTACACCTATATATGCTTTCTTAAATGTAAGGGGTTAACTCGACGGGGATTATTTTTATTAACAATGTCCTGTTGTTTAGGGATGATGACATGGTAAGAGTGAGGTTTGGTGCACCCTTGAACCGGTTTAAACTCCCCGGTGCTCAATTTTGCCACTGACCGTTCCCAGGTGGTACCCCTGTTGTCAACTCTTATAAGTTTGTGATGTGCTTTATTTACTGAATGTGTTTGTGGTGTACTTTTTGAATCACCTTCAGTTTGCGTTGTAATACTTGTTGGAGTGACTGTATTCTGTGAATGCTACTCTTCCTGTTGGACTTATTACCTTTTCTTTCTTAAACAACGTGAACGCTTTTCGATAGTTTAGTCAGGCGAATAAAAGGAAAGCGATATTAAAGCGATATTAAAAACAAATCCAGGGTGAACAAGTTTCAAATTTCTCCTTTCATACGTTTATCAATTATCTCAAATAATCATCCGTAATAAATCAAAACGTTATTGATGCAAAACGTTGAAGTACAATCATGTATAATTTCAATTAAATAATAAACCATATCAAAAGAGTATCTAGAAAGGGAATCCATGCTTGACTCTGCGAATACTAAACAGTGCGTGAAATACAACATTAAAACTATGTTAATGTGGTTTGAACTTATTATGAACGAGAAAAAAAGGAAATAGCAGTAATCTATTTTTTTTAAGAAAAGTGGATGAGGTTATACATGGGGTTACACGAAAGATACGATACGAACGATGAACACTCCACACTGAGCAATTATACTGTGGCCGTTATGGAAATGGTCGTTACGGAAATGGTTAGGGACGGTTTGACCGTTTTAAATGTTAATTGTTGGGGTTTTTTACGCATAATAGTCACTGTATGTTGCGCACTACTAAATAGAGCCTGAGATAAGCCCCTCCTTTTGTTGTGTACGATTCACTGCTGAAGTGAAAGTTCACAAAGGTCAGCATAGATTAGTTTGAAATAATATTATGCAAATATTTCATTTTCAGGAAGGACAAACCGTACAATAATCAGCAAGGATCACTGAATTTAATAAACAATAGTTTTTAATGATTTTGGAAATGTAAGCTCCAATGAAAATTCATGTCAATATTTAAAGCGGATTCCATACTGTTCTACTGTTCGATTCGAAAATTATTTATACAAAAAATTAAAAGAAATATCTTATAATCTGTGAAAAAATAGCAGTTTAAAATACAGGTACATGTATATATATATGATTTATATTTATATATTCTTAAACTCACCAGGTTATTGGGAACCTATATATATACATATGATCACATAACCTCAGTTATTTTTTTATTGGGTCCGACCCATTTTACCTGTTTCAGGATAATACGTCCATTTTAACAAGCATAACGAGCCTCACCCCACTGCACTAACATTGAAAATCGTTTGTGTCCTATTTTTGATCCAATAGACCTATTTTGTCCCAATACTCGTGTTTAAGAATTATTTGAGACCAAACATGCATATATATATTCAAGTCTAGTACCATTATTTATTTCATTATTTATTTATTTCATGGTATAATGCAATATGACGTTCGTCAGTTTATAATGCATTTACTGAAAACAATTAGTAACACCTACGCATAATGTGTTCCTTTCGTGATACATGTGCAGCATATCTCTGACATAATTATGTAACTGGACAAAATAATGTGAAAGGTGCGTTGAAGAAACTAATGGCATGTTCTGAGTGGTATCCCAATAACAGCTGTTCAGCCTCTTTTTATCCTATTTTATTATTTTACTTATGAAGAATGCAAACCGTAAAACATTCATTGTGAAGCAAAATCAATTTTAAATGTATGTGGCATATATATGGCCTAACTATAATAAAAATCATTCAGTACTCAGTAAAGATATTGAACAATAACAATAAATACGATTGCGAGACTTAGTGAGTGGTATTGATGCGTTTCTGCTGCAGAGACAATGCGTGTGTCAACCAAATTTCATTTGATGTTACTCTTGTATTGTTGGTGGGTCAAATGATTGACATATACAGCAATTGTTCATTGCACGATATCAAAACACGTTGTTTCGTTGTTGCGTTTTGTAAAATATAAATATAAAAAGTAGTCCTCAATAAAGCATTAACAAAACACTTTCAAACTGCAAATTAATAATACAGAATATATAAATAAATATAAAGTCGAACAAGAAATGTAGCATTCAAGGACATAGTCAACCACCAGCACGCGCTGAACCTAACAACAAGTACACAGATGAAACAAGGCACGATACAGCATTATCAACATAAAAGGTTGACAACAGGGCTATCGCCTTGGAACGGTCAGTGGACAGAAACAGCGCTGGGTGTTTAAATCAGATTCTAGGGTGCACAAAACCTCACTCTTACCCTGTTGCCATCCCTATAAAAGAGGACAGTGTAAATACAGATATCTCCGCCAGGCTATATTCTCTAACAATCAAGGCAATACAAGTATAACACATACATATTCATGTATATATAATATAAAGAAAGCCTAGAAAGACAAAAGGCAAGTACTCAATGACTTGGCAGACGCCAGAGCAACAAGAGAATATTTAAGACAAACATCAAACGCTATCGTCCTTTGATGATTTAACGGTTATGTCATAAAGGTCACATTGGTTACAATGTCAGTAATGATAATTTCAACGCATTACACACACTGAAAAAAAACTGGAAAAAAAGATAATTTTAATGACTCTATGCATTTCTCAATATGTGTTACCCTCCCACAACCACATCGTACCTGGACCTTTCGATCTTGATTTTAATATCTCGGAAACTAAGCTTCAGAAGGACAAAAGGATAAGAATGCTATGTATGACAACCTACAATTACCGTTATTTAGTTTACATGCTTACACAAACAATTCTTCTTTTTCAAGATAAACGGTTTAAACATTGATGCAATATCGTATATTACAAAGACTTTGAGAAATAACAACCAGTTCTAGTATGGCCACAATATAGGCAAAGATGCTTGTTGTTGTTGGGGTATTTTTGGGGGGTGGGGTGTTTGTATTTTTAATATATTGTTAATATTAACGTCAATGTGTTAGTGTAAAACGTACATTTGTCGAATATTCTGTGGTGTAATAATTACCTTTAGACAGTAGAATAAAACTGAGTATATTGGAGGCATGCTATTTTTATCAGTATCTTCATGTTTGAAGATCTTATCGTGTTTTCTCGTTGTTTAAAAGCTGTATCATGTTTTCAATTGTATGATGATGGTAGCTGCAAAAACGGAGTCAGTGCTTTATATATTTTATGTTCAAATTGATGTATTCGTGCAGAGAAACTAAATCAATTAGGCAACGCAATGTCAACTCTAAACAAAAGTAAATAAAACATATTAACATATATACTCAGTACATTTGAAAACGCAACACTTGGTATATGTTAAATGTCTAGAGAGTGCAAAATGTATTGTAACTGAAAGAACTAGAGCAAACATTATGCAACTATTTATCGCCATATGTTAATCTTTGTGACAAAGAGACTTGTGTACTAACATAAAATACAATCTTGATTTGAACACAAAAAAACAGCGGACTAACAATAATAAAAAAAAAAATGTTGCGATTTTAAATGAACTGTGTGTATACGTTAATCTACTCTCGGGATATGTGCCGGTATGGGGTTTGGGAGAGCGTGCTTGCGTGTGGGCGTATGCGTTCACACATCTTAGTCAAACCACTGTCAAGTATATTTTACAGTTCGATATGTTAAATCTCAAAATCTCTGAAGCGCCTCTTTTGTACACATTTTTAATATCGTGGGGAAAAAACTGTATTAAATCAACTCACCCGTGTCTGATTTGTAATATTATTGTTATGTACTCTGTTTCTGTATTTTTTTCACGGATAATTAACTTGAAACTACGATGTGAACATAACTGCAAATGAATTGTATAGCTAACTAAGCTTTCTTGCTACTAGATACATTAAGCCTAATTATTGATTTACGGTGAAAGGATGTACCTGGGATAAATATTTAATCACGTGAATAATCTGTCTTTTCTTTTAAATTTTTAATTAGCTTTCGAACGTACACGTTTTCCAGTACTTCTTAGTGCTTCAGATCACATAAGGCGCCTATTGATCGAGACAGTTCCATTTTAAAGACGTATGAATATGCAAGCGGTATTCAGTCTGTTTTGAAGAAAAATAAACTCGATTAAGGTGACTTTTAAGGCACTGTGTTATGTGAGAGTAACGAAATTATTTGTTTAGTGTGATGCTGTGATATAGTATATTAATAACATGCAAAGTGCGGTGCATATATAACTAAGATTAGATGGAATATTGCCGATTAAAAAAGCAAAAAAGAAGTAGTAAATAGCCACCTCTTATAGCATGCATGCACAGTGAATCAGTGACAGAAACAAATAATCCAAGGAGTGCTACGCACATTAATACAAGAATATTTAAACAAAGGTTCAGAACAACTGTCTTTTCAAAAATCAGCGTGCCGCATATATCTTAAACAAATGGCACTGTGTTACCAACTTTTCAAAATGGTGGTTATCATCATTACACTTGTCGGTTTTGGAACTGGATATATGAAACTTTACCAACTGTTTACAGTCATTGGTGATACGCTGGAACAAATCGGTAGGACAACGTCATTTACTGACTTGATATGGATGCCGTACCTCATAGTACAGATATGCACAACCTTCTTCACCTTCGTTCAGATTTATTGCTTGATCCGAGAGATGTGCGAAGACAATTTTATGTATAAGCATTGCTTTAAGTTTTGCTTCGTGATGACGACTCTGATCTACTGCTTTTCTACTGTTCCCAAGTCAATGGTGAATATAATTTACCATAAGTATGATGTCACATTGCAGGAATGGTGGAATCAGATAGTGGACACGTTCGACAGCTTTTTTGCCGGACTAGGGCTTCTTGGATTCCAGATTATACTGTATATGCGTGTTATCAGACGATTATGCCGATCTATTTGTGTTTGTAGAAAACACGACAAGCATAGAGAAACTGGAAGAAAAGATGACATCGTGGATATATCAAACGATACTATTGACTATACGGATGAGGACGAGTTTCAAACTGGTTGCTGTTTGAAAAGAGGTAAAAGAAAATTAAAGCAAATACGTGTTAATAATGAAAACAGCAAAAACAACGCTGAGTCTCTTGGTGAATTAGAGAAACATATCGAACAGTCAAATGTTCCTGTGGATTTGTTCCAAACAAAAACAAAAGGTTCGGTTTTAAAACATACTTATACAAAGAAGATTATGACGATTTACTCTACGGGTACTGACATGGTCAATTTTAAAACTGATCAAGTTGTTAACGACAAGGACAAAGTAGTCGGTAAAATGACGAAATTAGTTGATAGTCAGTTAGCAGGTGTGAAGTCTAAAGCCATAGGGAAAATGTCAAATCAGAGACAGCGCATAAAGGAGAAGAGTTTCCGGAATCTTGCTAGACAATACCTTTGTGATTCTTGTCGTGCCGATATTCCTGAAGGTGAAACAAATGATGTCTACATCGTTGACAAAGATGAAGAGAAAATTAATGCTAACACGGATAGCGGTAAACTTTCCACGATATCAGCTAAGACAGAAAACAGTTCGGAGCTTAACATTAGAGGAATGACTAGCCCTGGCGATGAGAAATATCAACGACGTAAAATTGAGCATATTATAGACGTTGATTCGAAAAGAATATCTTTAGAAAATAACCAGGAGTATGTAAACACAAAACATGAAAGGATTGAACGTGGTAAACAGAATATGAAGTCAGATCATATGGTTTATGTGCACTTCTGTACGAGATGTGGGACAGAAACCATGGATAACATATCTCCCGATGGAACAAAAGTGCAAACCGATTGTTGCTGGTGTCCAAGTTGCTGCGTGAAAAGTAACTCGTTTGTGTGTTCTGTGTTGAACAACAGAAAACGTTGTTTCATAATATCAATGACACTGGCGAATCTCCACTTATTAGTGTATATTATAGAACTTTTATACATATTTTGTCTTGTGTCTTAAAACCATATGTAAACCTATCCATGCACGTTATGCTAAAATTGTATTTACCTATGGCGTTTTAATGTATTGTCTACCTGTAAAATCCTTCTCAATATTATATGTGTTCTACTATGCGTATGTTGATTGGGTTATATGCAGCCTTAGAAGTAGGATAAGTGTGATGTTTGGTGCACCTTAGAACCTGGTTTAAACCCGCAGCGGCATTGTTTTTGCCGCTAACCGTTCCAATGCGGTAGCCTTATTGTCAACCCTTTTGTGTTTGTGATGTCTTATTTGGCCTTTTATTATCTTTAAATTTGTTCTTTGTTTCTGTGTGTGTTTGTGGTTGACTATCGTCATTGAATGCTGCTTTTCCTGTTCGATTTTTATGTCTATATTTACCACATCACGTTATCAAAGACAAACTTATTGTTTTCATTCAAAACACTTTCGCTAGAGGAAAAACTACATGTTTGACCTGTAACAATGTTAAAGCGTTTTTACTAAGGGCAATTTAGACAATTACATTATGTGGATGTGCCAAGAAGTTTGTAAAGCACTTATTTTCCTAAGATAATATTTTCGTTAGGTATGCAACTACCGTTCATAAAAAAAAATGTTGGTAGGCTATCCCTATGGGTACAAACTGTGCAACTCTTGTCGAAGATTTGCTCTTGTGTTGCTATCAAGAAAGAGAGCTGAGTCTTTCAACCGATACCTAGGAAGATGCAATTGAAGCCTTTAATGACACCTCTCGGTATCTGTATTACATATTGCACATTGACAATCCTTTCTTTTCTACTATGGTTAATACTATTTATCTTAAAAAACTCAACAACGCTAACATTCATGATACTGTCGCTTCTTTTCATTTCCTTCCTTCTATTGACAATGGTAAAATAATTGGTAAAATCCATGACAAGAGAGATTAATTTTGATATTGTTAATCATCTCCACTTAATGGGATTTTCCCCGACCTACTTCATATGGGGACTATGTTTCTCAACTTATTCGTATTTTTAGAGCATGTTGTCATGTTGAGGACTTTAATAGGTAAAATGTGTATACTAAAAACCTGCTCCATCAGGGAGTAAACTTCGAAAAGCAAAACTGTATTATCGTAACCCTAATCTACTTTAAAAATATTAAAGTAATTTAAGAGCTCTTCTGCGACAAGGACTAACACAACCTGACTTCTATGGTTATGTGATTCACAAATTTCGAAAGATGCTTGGTCATAATCACTTTTATACAAGCTTTATTAAACGTGTTAAAACGTTTATCAAAAGAGGTTATGACCCTATCCTTTTGCAACGCACTGCGTGTTTAGTTGTTGACCCATTTACAGTTCTCCACTATGCTTTCCACTTTGATTGTGCGATGACAGATTGTGGATCCTATGATGACGTATACCTAAATCCTCATAGGACGGTAGCGTTTGATGTCAGTCTTAAATATTGTCTTGTCCTATCTTTAACGGATTGTTCGCTTGAAGGTCTTTTCTCAGAGTCGTGACATCTTCATTGTATACGAAACAAAGCGATATTTGATAAATATTGTATTTGTTATTTTGGTTGAATTAATCTTCATGCTAAACATACTTATGCAGCTCTTTTGCTTCTTAATATCATATTTTCTCCAACGGAATTTATTGAGAATTGTATGTCCTTTGCGAAAAACGAGACAGGTTTATCAGCTAAGGACCAGTAGAGCTTATTTTGTGGTATGTTGTCCGTCGTCCGTCATCCATCTCCGTTATACTTGGTTGAAGTCTTGGTACATGTATCAGTGTAAGCTCTGATAAGCTAGAGAACCATTGATATCGAATATTAAACATCAGTTCGGACCAGTAGAGCTTATTCTGTGGTATGTTGTCCGTCGTCCGTCATCCATCTCCGTTATACTTGGTTGAAGTCTTGGTACATGTATCAATGTAAGCTCGCATAAGCTAGAGAACCATTGATATCTAATATTAAACATCAGTTCGGTCCTTGGTTCAATGAAAAAGTATATATGTTGCCTTGTCAACACCCTAACAACGTCATTTTGCATCCAATAGTTTGTTAAACTTAAGCTTCAAACCGATTAAAGCTCGGAGGATTTTGAAAACAGTTAAATGGTCCTTGTTTTAATGAAATATGCTATTTATTTAATGTCAACACTCAAGCACCTTCAGTTAGTTTTCAACCTTCAAAGTTTCAATATTGATAGATTACGCGTTTGGCTCAAGCAAGTGAGTAAACTTAGAATAACACATTCTTTTTACATTAAATTACAGTACTGAAATGGCTCCAATTTTCAAAGCGAAAATTCAGCATTTTTAAATTGCATGTTACAAAGTGTACCGTGATTAAACAATCTACCACACTACAGTTGTGTCCTTTCTCTAAAACGTTGCAACATTTTTTTACAAAAGATCTTGGAATTTCTTTGAAATATTATGTGGAATTAAGTGTGCAGTATAGACTTTACATAGCGAATTTTCCCCAGTTGCTTTTTTTTTTGCCTTTAGTGTGGAACACTCAAGGTTCGTATTTACTGTATTTGAAGGGGCTTCCGTACCAAGTACCAATCGCCCAATACAATTTCCGTTTAAGCTCATGTCCTATCTGTATGTTATCTGGGCCCTTCAGTTACTTGTCATTTATCACTTTAGTTCCTTATCTTTTTAGTCAATAGGGAGATACATGCCCTCTGTCCATGTAAGATGATTGTTTAGTTTTCATGTAAAAAAAAATCATATTAATATAATATAAGTACCATATGATTTCCATAATTATGTGGTAAGATTGGTAGTGTAATTGTTGATTATAATGGGCCAAAACCTAAGAATAGGTAGAAACTATATAAGAACACTGAATAGCAATGAAAAACATTCGCAATTATTTCCTTTTATTGAATCATGTTATAGAACATTTTATGCCAAAATGATACTGATTTTAAATTAATAAATCAAGGTGCTAATTTGATATTTGATAAATACTCTAGAACTGTCGTGTGTCCCTTTGAAGAAAAAAAACAATATTTTATTACAAATCAGCGGATTTGAATAAGAAACAAATACGAAATCATTACACATAAAATAAAGTAGCAAGACACAAAATAATAAACATCTTCCACAGTACAAAATTGTTAAAAGATTTATTAAAACACAAAATGAGTTTGTAAACAGCTATCCATTTGATGAAAACCCATCTATTTTACTGACATTTTATTGCTAATTCATCCGATACCTAGTGTTGCAAGGTTTAAAATGGAGGACATAAAATAAAAATATTCAAGTTTGTGTTATTATGTTTAAGGTTACGTTAGGTCGTTGTTACGAATGTACGAGATAGCGTTCCAAACACTATCGGAATGATCAACTATTATTTATTAAATTATTATAGTAATTATTAAGTTACGGTTACATCGAACTTAAACACATTCCACAACTGCGATAGATAAAACAAGGAATGTGCCCCCCAGATAACGGTAATTGCATGCTTTATAACTGTAAAAGATAAGGGCTCCGTTTTTGCGCTGCAAAATAAAGAAATATAAAAAGATCGGACAGGGAAAATAGTATTCAAGGAGGACAGTCAACCACAAAACACAGAAACAAACACGCAAACAGACAAACAAGAAGGCAAAAGTAATATTGAATGCAAACGACATCACAAACACAAAAGGGTTGACAATAGGGCTACCGCCTTGGAACGGTCAGTGGCAATGTAGGCCACTGGGGGTTTAAACCGGTTCCAGGGTGCACCAAACCTCACACTTACCCTACTGTCATCCCATTAAAACAGGACAGTGAAAATAAAGAAATCCCCGCCATGATCTAGTCTCTAACCAACAAGGCAGCACCAATAGTCACTACAAGTAAAACACAAATATGCTCGTGTAAATATAATACAAAAAAACAATAGCCTAGAAAGCCACAATGAAGGTACTCATTGACTTGGCAGAAGCCAGAGCAACAAGAGAATAAACCATTAAGGGCACGACAAAAAAGATCATAGACAAACATCAAACGCCACCGTCACAATGGGCTTTAGGTAGGCGTCATCATAGTGTCCACATCCTGTCCGGTCATCGTACAATTAAAGAGGAAGGCATAGTGGCGAACTGTAAGCCACTAAGCAAAAGTTGTAAGATTCATCAAAGGTCTGGGTCCAATAGAAAGTATAAAGGGCGAGGAATTAGCTGAACTTAATGATGCTCAATGAGAAAAACAGAGTTATATAATTAAGACTGAACCACAATCCAGCATAATATTTTTACAGTAAATGCTCATCATAATTATTTAATTATTTTGCTCACAATTATAATACAATAACTATTCAGGCAAATGTTATTATTCCGTTTTGTAAAGGTAACTGCTAAAGACTGGAGCTCCTTGCCAGAACACGTAAAAAACATTAAACATATACGTTAGTTCAAGACTGCTGTTAAGTTTATGGGAGATGATTATACTGGATACATACCATTACTACTAAAACCCGTAGTTACATATTTTCTGTTGTATTTCTATTTTCTTCTGAATAAATAAATTAATAAAAATCCATTTTCTTTCCATGCCAATATATTGAGATTTTAAAATGGACTCCATTGGAAATAAGCCATAGGTCTTTCATGGGCCATCCATGGTTTATTTATTATAAATATTTATTGTGGATTTTTTAAAGAAAAAAAAAAAATCATTTCTTTTAAAGGGACACAGTCCGTAAGTAAGAACCAACTAACTGTCTGACTTTTATTCAGTGAAATGTATACATGAAAACATGAGCATAGACTTTAAGAAGTTTGTAGTAATACATTCGTGAGTTTGAAAAAAAAAAGCTTTAATTATTATTTGTAAATAAAGTGGGACCAACCGTATTTACCTTTTCTGCGGTCACGTGACTGCCATTAGCGCATAAGGTGTTCACATATTATGTATTGCGTAATATGTATAGCCAGCTTAGCTCAATCGGGAGCTATGTCGACAACTTTACGCTCACGCTCACTATTATTACCGCGAGTGTAATTTTAGTTTGGGCTGCGGGTTGAAACGACCGAAGCGGTTTCTCTTTTTTTTGTACCGCGATTGAATTCCGTCAAACAGTCCTGCTTTTAATTAGTAAATTATCAATAATGTTTGGTGTGTAATGTTTGCGAACATAACTAGTGTGCGTTTTATAAGCTAAAAGTTACGGACATTGTCCCTTTAAGCAAGTGTGCTCTTAACAAATAAATTAAACTTTTATATTGAATAATACAGTATCTTAAAACATAAATTAACATTAATTTAAAATTTGACTATACTTGTATAAATTACTTATGAAATTGTATGTGTAATGTATGTGCTATGCCTGTGATATTGAACCGAAATAAATATTGTTGTTATTATTAATGAATTAACTTAAAATACTTTGAATTATAATCCCTTTACAAATAAACATGATTTTATTTTATTGTCTTAAGCATACGCTACTTCTGCACTACCTTTACAACAAATTGCCTACATTGAATGCGGTGGAAAACAGTGGACGTTTTTGTCCCATGCCTGCATGTTTCGAAATTGAGGCCCCGATAGCGAAAAATAAATGAACAGTCTAAAGTCAACTTTTGTTCGTATACAAAAACTTTGCGTATTATATTATTGCATATGAATTTGTAAACTCCGTTTACTTTCAGTGTAATAGGAACCGTCAATATTCGCCCGTATTGACGTGCCCATATTGACGTGCCCGTATTGACGTGTTGTAAAATCATTGTACCGGAACTACTATTTTGCAAACTCGCTAGGGATGGTGCAATTCGCCGTTCATGTCACAGGAAATGTGTCATGTGATGTAAAGATTATATTATTTTTGTTTCATTGTGAAAACGTCTCACGATGTTTCAAATATATGTGTTTAATGGAAATTAAATGTTAAATCCTATTGTTTTGTTCTAATTATTCGTTTTTGTATTAAAAATGTTGACTGAAACTTCTCCAAAGGATCAACCCGCATAAGGCGTGTAGACCCGACAAGATCCCGGCAGGTCTTCTCAAATACTTGGCTGAAGAACTGGCGCCAATACTCATTGATATATTCCAGCGTTCCTTCAGCTGCGGTGAGGTACCAGATGACCGGAGGACAGTCGATGTCACGGCCGTGTTCAAGTCAGGCCAGCAAATAACGCCCTGTATCACTGACAAGCTTGTGCTGCAAAATCCAGGAACACATCGTGGTTTGCAACAGCATGGACCCCCTGGATAAACATCGGATTCTTACAGACTGTCAGCATGGGTTTCGGGCGCGTAGAATCGGTGAGACGCAGTTGCTTACTTTATTCCAGAAACTGACCGAGTCCATTGACAGAGGCACACAGATTACCTAATCATACTCGACTTTAGTAAGACTTTCGATCGAGTCCCTCACCTACGCCTTCTAGCTTGACCATCATGGGATAAGAGGCAATACACAACCACCTAGCAAACATATCAGTTAACCCGTGCCTAACACCTGCATCTATGCGCACACGTGTTAATCACTCAAAGAAGCTGAGACAGATCACATCTGCTACAGATGCATTAAACTACAGTTTTTTCCTACACACTGTTCTACTATGTAACTCACTGCCATCTTCTACAGCTGAGGACCCTGACTTGGCATCTTTCAAGTGAGAGCTATCCTCCTTCTCCCTTTAAAGATTAGGGCCCCAACTGTAAATAAATTCCTAATGCTAGTCTAAAGATGTGTCGCATGGGCCGCTACGATAGCCGAATTGGTTCAGCCTAGAAGAATCTGAAAAGGCAGATGGTACACTTTCCTTAATTTCTGCCGTTCCTACAATCTTTCCTATTTTTCCAATACTTTTTCTTTTTCTACCAAAACAGTAAATAGTGACAGAAGTAACATAAGCCTTAGATGTAGAATAAAAAGACTATTAGATTTGTATTTTGCACTCGTTCTTCTTCTTATACATATTCCCGTGTCGCGTTTCTCTTTCCTTATTAGAGCGTTGAGTGTTTAAGAAAGCTGTAACAAAAAGTACGCGACATTATTATTTGACTGTAGAATATTTTGTGAAAATATCAGTTCTGCTCTGAAGTATCATCATTTTCTCTCGCTGTACTACCACCTTTATTTGTCATAACGATTACCATTTACTGTTGAACTTGCATTATATATTTATATTATATCCATTGCTGTTTTTACACATGTAGAATCTTGGAATAAAATAATTTGAATTTAATTGAATTGACAGAAACATCATGAGGTGGTTGACTCAGTGATACGCTACTTGCATTGAATAGCGTTCCAAATACCAAACAAAATGTAATCTTGATATATTTTTTAAAATAACTAACCGCGTCCCGTTAGTTTTTCACATAAATTGCATTTGTTCAATCATTAATTATTAATTATAAGAATAGTATAAAGCGTTGTGTTTTGTTTTTTTGCAGATTACTAACTGGTGATTTATTTAAGCCTATGGTAGAATAAGACAAATAAGACGAAAAATAAAAACTCAATATTGTATTTTATTATATGAAAGCATTGTTATCAAGGTGATAGTCGATTACAGTGGATTAGGAGATACAGAATCACTTGGGTAAAATGTCTAATTAACGTGTCTATTTAGTTTCTGATTTAGATCCACTCGTTTTGCTGTATGAATGGAATATTTCTGAAATTATTGTCCTATAACTGCGATTTTTGATAGGTTATTTTGCACCAATATTTACATATATTTATTGTATCCTTAGAAGTGCCAAACTTTAAACTTATTTGATGATTGCATTTTGACTTCAGTCTCTAAAACATTTTATAACAGCAACTATTCGTTATTTATTAAGTATTAACTTGTCATTTCAACAACACACTTCATTCGGTCTGTAAAGAATCTTATTTTTCGGAGAGGTGTGATTCATTTTGCATGGAAATTGCACCAAATCATTTCACTGCTGCATCAGTTCGTCGATGTAAGGATGAGGTTTCCATCTCTGCTTATTTATTAATAAAATGTATTTCTGTTGTTTTGTAAATCTTGAACAGAAGGTACGTCTGTATCAAACAATCAGAAACGATACCAGAATCTCGGTAAAATGGTTGCCGTGTTAAACTTGTTTATAAGAACCGTTCTAGACGTTTGTCTTGAAAACGAGCAAGCGTCGCAGATGATCTAGACTAACCCTAATGTACAATCGGAACTGCCTCAACCATTTTTTTTTTCAAAAATAATCTCGGAAAGGAATAGACATCATCTTGGATACTACTTTTCCGTCACGTGGGTTCAGTCACGTGGAATAAACAATGGTGGCGCCTTCATCCAAACGAGTATAACAGTTAATAAATAATACAAATATGTTAAAAATCAATCCATTTCCAGGTCTATGTATTTGTTTTGGTTTACACGGTACTTTGCCGGGGCAAATCAATCAAACCCATCTCTTCAATCGTAACTCTTCGCCAATTTCCGTATTCGGTGTTTTCTTGGGAAGATTGGGACGTAAACCGGGCGGTCCGGTGTATCGGGCTATCCTCCGAGCACGTTAAAGAACCATAGAAATATATTCGATAATAAGAGTAGGGCACGGTTCCCGGATTCCTATGTATCCTTCTCCATGATGACAAGTCAATTTAATAGTTTGTCATTGTGAATTATTATATAGGAACTATCTACAAATTTAACAAATACAAAATCTACTTTGAAATTTAAGCACACATACTTTAAATAACAAGTATTTAAAAGTCAAAAAAATAAAGAACAAAGATAATTAATGCTTAATATCAGAATAATATAAGTGTACAGTCATGTAGAAACACTATTTATGATAGATTGGGGGAAAAAGCTGGATAATCTTGCTGACTGGGTCAGTTAATTATTATTACCAGTTAGTATGCAATTTCCTTTGATCTGATGCAGTATCATGCAGTATCCTGCAGAGATTATTCTATTAGAAATACATGTGTTCAAGAAATTGTGGTATTTTTGCATAAATAACCAGTTATCAATTTTTCAGTGATATTGTAACAATTTAAAACAATGAATTGAATGAGTTTATTTAAGTGAATATTCTGAAGAGGATGTTCCACACCTGTATATTGTAAGTATATAACTGTTTTATTGTTATTGTTATATGTCGGAAAATAGCAAGTTTTGTATTTTTCATCTGGTTAGGTAACAGTCGCCTGGAACTTTCGAAATCAGCCCCAGACCATCATCAGACCCATAACCTGACCTCCATTGGTAAATGTTTATATTTATGTTTGTGGGTATGTCCTAAGGGTCTGGTGCTGATTCAAAGATATTCGGGCACAGTTAATTAGGATGATGTTCGACATTTCCATGAAAATGGGAATAATGCAGAAATGACAGCGCTCGACATCTCCATAAACATGAGAGTAATGCAGAAATGACTGCGGTCGACATCTCTGTAAAAGTGAGAGTAATGTGCAATGACAGCACCTGACATCTCCTTAAAAATGGGAGTGATGCAGAAATGACAGCGCTCGACATCTCTGTAAAAATAAGAGTAATGCAGAAATGACAGCGCTCGACATCTCTGTAAAAATAAGAGTAATGCAGAAATGACAGCGCTCGACATCTCCATGATAATGGGAGTAATGCAGAAATGACAGCGCTCGACATCTCCATGAAAATGAGAGTAACGCAGAAATGACAGCGGTCGACATCACCATAAAAATGAGAGTAATACAGAACTTACAGCAGTCGACATCTCCATGTAAATGGGAGTAATGCAGAAATGACAGCGCTCGACATCTCCATGAAAATGGGAGTAATGTGGAAAGAGAGTAAGAGACAACACTTGACATTTCCATGTTCATGAGGATTTGCTTTTTACACAAGTCAGGATATGACTTGTTATTGTATTGCTTTGTCAACTTTGTAAGTTAGGGATTAGAAGTTTAATTTACAGTATGAATTTTGTATGATATTCATCTCAACACCCCATTTAATGATAAGATCATATTTATTTAAGTCAGTTTTGTTCAAAGGGCTGGCGTGGAGCAGTCGGTAGCGCGGCGGATTTGTAACCGGAGGCCCCGGGTTCAATCCTCCGTGGTGCCACTGAGTTCTGTTGATGTGTTCTTGGGCAAGACACTTTCCCTTAGCCCCGTCCATCGGATGCGGACGTAAACCGGGCGGTCCCATGTATCGGTCTATCCTCCGAGCACGTTAAAGAACCATAGAAATCTATTCGATAATAAGAGTAGGGCACGGTCCCGGATTCCTATGTATCCTTCCCCTCTCTCTGGAGCGGCTCTAAATAACCTATACTGTGTTGATGAGCCGTTAAACAACATTCAATTCAATTCAATTCAAAATGAATACATGTAGTGACAACATATTCCAACTTGTTCTATATAGGGTGCCGTGTGTAACAAAATTATTTAGCTCAAAAACATGTTGTTTTTCACTATTTAACATAATGGACTGCATCATATTTAAATAAATCGACATGATTTAAATAAATTGACACTATTTAAACAAATTCTCTTGATTTAAAGGGGGTACATCAGGCTTTTAATGGTGGTTTAGGGGTCCGACTTAAAATTGACAAAAAATGATATGTTCTATTCTAACGGGCCTAAACATAATGAATGAGCCTAAAAATGACCCCTTATTTGCAAAGAAATTCATTCTGCACAGTAATACGTGCTATCCTAGGTGACGCACCATGGTTAATTTCAGCATTTTACGTCAGATTCCGTCATAGCTATATGGTGTATGCAACATTTAGACATTAGCAAAATGGTTCTAACATCATATTTTGATTGATATAAGTGTTTTATCATGTATTGGAACATTTTTGTAATTTAAGATATTTCTTGAAAAATCCTGATGTACTCCCTTTAAAGTATATCTATAAGATTTAAAATATATCCTCATGATTAAAATATATCCATACGATTTAAATCATTAGAATATATGTAAATATTAAGCATATAATTTATATGCTTAATATTTACATTTTAAGCTAAATGTGCAACATTTACTTAAAACAATTTAGTCCCCGCCCGCGCATAATTCAAATATTTCTATTTATGCTCATAGAGGATTTGTTTAAATGGTGTTAATTTATTTAAATTGTGTGGATTTATTTAATTATAATAATAATAATAATAATAATATTCTTCAAACGAATAATCAAATCAAAATCATTTGGATAAAATCATATATTTAAATCGTGAGGATATAATAATCTAAATCGTAAGTATATACTTTAAATCAAGAGCATTTATTTAGTGTCGATTTATTTAAATTGTTCCACTTTATTTAAATTTGGTGCAGTCCATGTTAAATAGTGAAAAAAAATGTTTTTGAGCTAAAAATATATATTTTTTAAAACGGCGCACCATTGTTCCATTTTATAATTTCAGTCCATTATTTTTGAAAAAAACTGCCACGATGTGTTGGCGAACATTGCCGCAACTTTGCAGTGAACATCACCACAAGCATCGACAGAACATTGCAGAGAAACATGTTATGCAAATGAAGTTTGCTGCAAAGTTGCCGCACACTTTTACAATGCAAAGTTGCAGCAAACATCGCCAAAACATCGCCAGAATATTACAGCTAAAAGCGTTATGCAAATGAAGTTTGCTGCAAAGTTGCCGCACACTTTTACCATGCAAATGTGGTCTGCGGCAAAGTTGCGGTGAACATCGCCAGAACATCACCAGAACCTCATTTGCATTTTTGTTCGCTGCAACTTTGCCGCTGACCTCATTTGCATGATAAAAGTGTACCGCAATATCGCCGCAAACTTGCAGCAATGTTTGCCGCAGAGTTGCAGCAAATAGTCGCCAGAAGGATATGTTTTTGGTAAGGTTTCAGGTAGTGAAGGGTAGATTGATTGCTGCAGTAATCTAAAGGTGAAGTCTTGTGTTGTTTCACATGGTGCTTAAAATAGGCTATGCGTGCTGTTGTTTAAGTAAAGCTATGTGGAGATTTTGGGTTTTATAATTATTTACTATTATGTTAAGCTGTTAAGATTAAAACTATAACAATAAATAAAATGTGAAATGGAGTGGAGAATGGATTTTAAGTTTTGCTATTAGATAAGGAAGATGTGAAGCTATTATAAACTAAGAAACGTCCAAGTTTGACGGGAATACCATATTGATTATTGTTTCCCTCAGTTTGAATAAATTATTATGTCAGGAACATCTAGGTGTAGCATACCCACATTGCAACACAGGAAGTGTCGGCCTGTGGTAGTCGCATAATGGCGTCAATAAATAATTCTCATTTCTTTTTGGAAAAAAAGGCATTTTCACTAATTTAAAGTGCTATTTTTGGTTTATATCAAATTGTTAATCTATTTGTTATATTGTTCAAGCATTGTCATGTTAATATTGTGAGTTTTTTATTTTGCTTATATGGAAATGAGTGTATGAATACAATATTACGGCATCTCAGTGTTTATGTTTTTAAAGGGACCATTCATTCATGAAACAAGTTCTTTCTTAGAAGATACATGACCATTTTTCTGTGGATTTTTTAGCAGGATATGTGACATTTGCGATGAGAATGTAAGTTATTCATTTTTAACTTGGGCCTAGATATGAACGACAACATGGCATTTAAATTTTAATTCACACACAACTCAATGCAACAATCAATGGGCGTGTTACACCTCTATGACTACTCCCTGATAAAATAAATAAATATGTTCGTCAGCAGTCGCCATAATGTTTAGATCAGACTACACCAATTACCAACCAATCAGCGGGCAGGGAAACAGTTTCAGGGTTTATTCGGAGCTATTACACAGAATCTCTTATTTTTGATTGGTTGTCAAGGTAAACAAACCAAAAACTCTTGCTAAAAATTTAAATTTCAACTTTTGAAGAGTACTTATAAAGGTTAAATCATGCATTTGTGCAATGTATTCATAATGTGTTGCATAATCAAAGAAAGAAGTATATTTTACATATTCAGCTTTTTCAAAACATACTCAATGTATGGCTTCTGTATGTTTTTTTGATAAAACTAAGATAGGTCTTTCAAAACAAGTAATAGAAAATATAGCTTCCTATATTAGGGAACTCAGTATAGAGCTTAGAGCTATAAGGTTGGCCTATGGAAAATGAATCGGTGTAGTATGACCTAAAGATAGATTCTGCATAGGGTAAAAATGAAAGTAAACATACTTTTTCCCTAACACAATGATTTGAAAGTGTGAGAAATGTTGAATTATGGTGTATTTTGACTTTTCTTATAACTCTTTTCATGGTTTTTAAATATTTGAAAGTTTTATGATGCAACATAGGTAATTTAAATTCCTTTATTGAAGGTAGTGGACACAAAATTAGCCATACCTGACACCTGGTATACAAAATTAGCCTGTAATGCACATGTTTGACTAGTTAAAGGTATATCTAGTAAGTTTTATTCATTTCTGAGGGCTTTGCATACATTGTTTGACAAACATGTCAGAAAGCGACAATATACATCTGTCCGAAAAGATGTCGAAAAGCCGCTTTTGTCTGTTTTGAAGAAGATGTTGAGGTAAACTCTGACTTTGAGTGCATCGCTTCTATACGGTTAGTATCGATATGCAAATACGTTATGCGGTTTAATACATTTTACAAATTAAATTATTTAGTTGGCAAAAAATATGACCTTTTGTTATGTTTTTCAAAAGTTTTTTTCTACCCAACCCCTTCATTTTAATGAATTTTCATGGATCTGTACTTTAAACAGTGCTTATTGGCTGCATGGTTACATGAAAATGACCTGTAAAGATGGTATAAACAATATCTAATAAAAACATACAAGAAACAGTACAGTAACAGGCAATCTTGTATAATGAGCATATTGTAAACAATGACAAGGCCCTAAAAATGGAGTTGGGGAGGATAGTCTCAAAATAATGTTTTGTCATTTCTAAATTGAAAAGTTGCATTTTCTTGATGGTTTCACATATAGAACCTGCTGAATAATGTTAATTAATTCATTTGAAGGCAGATTTTGAATACATACAAAAACAGTGACGTTTTATGGTAACATCTGCTATTTTGACCCCTGAAAATCACAAATATTATTTTTGAGTAGATATTATTTTCAAGATAGCTTCAACTGGTTGAGAATCACATGTCGCTGATGAAATCAATTTAAAATCACTTTATTTGAAGCAAAAGATTGGAACCGTTGTCGAGATATGGCATTTTGAAGATTCTGGATTCACGCGTAAAAACCGAAGGATTATGCTTTAGCCAAAGCTCTTTTAGGCCCTCATATTTTGTCGAAAAGGATTTTTTTTCTTAAAACGAATGACATCATTTCTCTCAGATCGAATGTATCAAACAATTTAGCCAGAATAAAACAACTTCAGTCAGGTTTGAATGTCTCTTTAGATCAGACTACACCAATTACCAACCAATCAGCGGGCAGGGAAACAGTTCCAGGGTAAATTCGGAGCTATTACACAGAATCTCTTAATTTTGATTGGTTGTCAAGGTAAACAACCCAAAAACTCTTGCTAAAAAATTAAAATTCAACTTTTGAAGAGTACTTATAAAGGTTAAATCATGCATTTGTGCAATGTATTCATAATGTGTTGCATAATCAAAGAAAGAAGTATATTTTACATATTCAGCTTTTTCAAAACATACTCAATGTATGGCTTCTGTATGTTTTTTTGATAAAACTAAGATAGGTCTTTCAAAACAAGTAATAGAAAATATAGCTTCCTATATTAGGTAACTCAGTACAAGGCTTAGAGCTATAAGGTAGACCTATGGAAATGAATTGGTGTAGTATGACCTAAATCTTATAATTGAAGAGCTCGCTTCTGCAATAGTTTTCGTTTCTTGGAAATAGTTCAATATGGCGTCGAGTACTCTCCTAGTCGGAATCCCGAGTGACGGAATCCGACGAGGCAGTTCCGATTGCCTAATGTACCGTAATAAAGCGAGAGACTCATTGCAGTGCTTAATAAAAACTTCAAGATTGACTTAAACATATTTTATTGCCATATAAGTAAGCAAATGGGTCGGGCCACACGTTCTATCAACATTAGTTACGGCCCTTCCCAATACAATGTGTTACAGAAATGTACATGGCTAAATAGTTACATATTAGCTTTTACAAAGAATTATAAACAAACTAAAGATAAATATATATTTGCTGATATAGGTTTTGTTCGTGATTGTGAAATATAATTACGATTGAAGAGAAAAGGAGTAAGAAGAGGAAAGGAGTAAGCTGTATGAAAGTTATGAAGGAAGAAGATGAGGTAGTGCACAAGTTGCCAATACAGTGAGTCAGGACAGTATTTACGTTTGAAAATGATTTGTTAGTATGTGTTAGTGTTTGAAACGTTTGGTCTCACTAATGTAGGTCTGAAAGGCATTAAAAATCAATTCGTTTTCCGCGTCGGATATGTGTCGCCTACCAAAAAGCAAAGTGTTCAAGTTTAACGGATGAAAGCGACGAGTAGATTGAAACAGGACATGTCGTTGGTTTTGAAATCTATTACACTTAAAAATGAAATGCTCGGCATCTTCTGTTTCATACCCACAATCGCAACGTGGTGATAGTCTTAGGTGATTTATATAAAGGAAGTTGTTAAGATTGCTGCATGAATTACGAATTCATGCATGTAGAACAGCAAGTGATCGTGAGCCATAAAACAGGTAAATAGGAACTGTAGGACTAACGATTACAGATCTTAGAAGTTTTCGTTTAAAATAGTAAGTGATTCGGAGTTTCTGATTTCGGGTGATAGATCGTTCTACATAGTAATAGCGGATGGAATAAATGATTTAGAAAATATTTCCGTTCGTCTTGCTATGGTCTCGTAGTTATTACCATTTCTAAGGTTATATGGGTTGTTTTCTTGAACAAATGGAGGAAATAGATTGGTAACATACGATGGCATTATGCTACTATTTACTTTATAAACAATAGTAAGTTTTTGCATTTTTCGTCTATCTGATAATGATAACCATCCAATTTCAATTAGTAAGTTATTGATGGATACTGATCGCGTTAGTCCAGTCACGATGCGAGCAGCCTCATATATAACTTGTTCGAGTCTTTCTCTATCGTAGACAGAACAACCATCCCATACAATAGATGCATATTCTAGGATAGGGCGCATGTATGATAAGTAAATTTGATTTAGTGTTTTGCGTTTCAGTTTAATTTTATATGACGCATTAGGCCAATAATTTTTGTGGCAGATGTTACAATACTGTTATTGTGTTCGTGCCATTTACCATCTGAACTAAGAATAAAACCCAAATGCTTGTGCGTATCAACGAATGGGAGTTGAACGTCATTTACAAATAGTTGTGGACGGCGATCAGTGTGATTAAGGGAGAAAAATAATACTTCAGTTTTATTAGGATTAAATTGAACAAGCCACTGTTTCGACCACTGAGCTATAATATGTAGATCATGATTTAAAATACCCTCCATATCATCAATACTGGATGTGGATATTGAGAGAGAGCTATCGTCTGCAAAGAGGCGAGTAATGCTTAGCATATTTTCAGCAATATCATTTATATAGATTCAGAAAAGAAGAGGACCCAAAACCGATCTTTGAGGTACCCCAGCCTTCAAATATTTAGTCTCAGATGATGTTGTACCGACCCTTACTCGCTGAGTACGACTTAAAATATAATTTGATAGCCAAGACAACAGCTTACCATTAATACCGTTTTGCTTTAGCTTAAATAGAAGGCCAAGATGTCATATGCGATCAAAAGCCCTTGAGATATCATTAAATACTATACAAGTGTACAGTTTGGCATCGAAAGCTTGGCAAATGTGGTAATACATATCCATAAGTTGATAAACTGTGGAGTGACCTGGTAGGAACCCAGATTGGTATTTGAAAAAGAGATTATTCTTATGAAAAAAATTATAAATATGTTTAAACAATATCCTTTCCATAACTTTTCCTACACAGCTAAGTAACGATATTGGTCTATAATTACTAGGGAGGCTATCTTCACATTTTTTGAAAAATGCCATAACTACAACTGTTTTCCAAATATCTGGAAATATGCATTCTTCGAGTGACCTGTTGAAAACTATGCATAGCGGCTTTGAAATAGTATGCATTGTTTCTTTAAGCATCTTGTGACTTATTTCGTCGTCCCCGCATGCTTTGTTTATATTCAGTATTTTTATAATATCAATTATTTCTGATTCTTCTGTGATAATAGATTCTAGTTTTGCCTGCGTTTTAAGGTCAAAATTTGGTAGAGAAGCATGCATATCATCAACGGATGATATAGATATAAAATAGTCATTTAGGCTGTTAGCCTTGTCTTGGTCTGATATAGAGTAAGTGACCTGACCATTTGGTAATATGGTTTTCAATGGTGGAATGATTTCTGAATGTTTATTAGATTTGATAAAACAATTTAACATTTTCCAGTATTGACGCTGATCTTTGACATTGGCTTCCGTAATGACTTCTTCTATACTATTATAAAACTTTTCTTTTGCATGTTTATTTAAATTATTGACTTTGTTTCTAAGCTTTTTATATATAGCCCACTCTGATGTAATATTATGTTTCAAAGCTTTGCCTTTTTGTTTATCACGTTGTCTTGAAACTCGGCGTATTTCCGAATCATAACAAAGTTTGTCGTTTGGACGGATAGTAACATCTTTATAGGGAATACACTTTTTGATTAATTCTACAAATTTTGCAGTGAAATTTCGACAAGCATCATTTACGGAACCGTACGTTATAAAGAAATGACCTATCTGTTTTGCGAATGAGTGTATTCAGTTTATCAAAGTCAGTCGTTTTATAAATCCATACGCGTCTAGTATATGTTGGTTTAGAACAAAAACTAAACTTAACATGTACATATGTGCCAAAGTGGTCACTGATGTCACTTGGTATATTAATAATTCCAGAATTAAAAACATTTATTGAATCTGACACTACAATGGGATCTAATTACGTCGAGGAATGATCTGTCACTCTAGTTGGTTCAGAAAAAACATTTTTCATATTGTTTATGATAATAATGTATCGTAATTTATGGTTTTCATGCCTTAATTGATCTTCATTGATGTCTCCGACTATGATAACGTTGTTTGATATATCGAGAGCCATATCTATTGCATAACACAGATTTGTCCAAAAGACATTATTTGAATTTGGGTGGGAAGAAGAATGGCCATATGGAACATAAACGGATGACTATGGATGACTGTGTGACTTCTTGGACTACTTGGCAATAGAGTAGGACAGGAAGGAAGAGAGCATATGTAATATATAGCGAGACAACGAACAAAACAGAACAGCGAGGTGCAGTATTCATAAATATACCACAATAAAACTTGTGATATTTTGGGAAATAAGAGGAAAAAAACAAACAACTAAATAATACAATAATAAATTGAAAGAAAAAACAGACTTCATGTATACTCAATTAGTAAGTCAACGAGTATGTTGTTAAGCGAGTCATTCCATGAAACAGACAGAATGACAAATGGATGCTATCAATCAATCAATCAATCAATCAATCAATCAATCAAATCAATCAATCAATCAATCAATCAATCAATCAATCAATAAATCAATCAATCAATCAATCAATAAGACCTGTCAGAATAACTGTGAGAATAACAGTGAGAATAACAGTTAGAATAACTGAAATAGAGCTGAAATGGACATGCGACAAAACAAATAGAGTATGGTTTCATCTCGTTGGTTAATTTAAACACCTCGTTCAATTGTAAACAATAATTTCACTCGCCCCGAAGTTCAATTGTAAACAATAATTTCACTCGCACTTCGGGCTCGTGAAATTATTGTTTACAACTGAACTCCAAACCGTGATATATTATACAATTATGGACTTTTCAGCTGTTATACATGATGTGATATGCACCAAAAAAATCATTATTGACCGAGGCGATAGCCGAGGTCAATAATGATTTTTTGGTACATATCAACATCATGTATAACAGCTGAAAAGTCCATAACTGTTTTATTATATAACCCTCAATTTACAATTATATAAAACAGGTCAATATCAAAAAAACAATTATATAAAACAGGTCAATATCAAAAAAACAGGTCAATATCAAAAAAACAGGTCAATATCGCTAGATATTTTTTCTAAAAAATTACTTTTTAGCCAATGAAAACGCGTCTATTTATAGGTTATATAATAATAAACGATAATTCACAGTAAACAATGTTCTATGTAATATATAGAGTATGGTTTCATTGAGTTAGATCATTTAAACATCGAGATGGGCGTAGCCCATCGAGGTGTTTAAATTAACCAACGAGAAGAAACCTTACTCTATTTGTTTTGTCGCATGTCCATTTCAGCTCTATTTCAGTTATTCTAACTGTTATTCTCACTGTTATTCTCAGTTATTCTGACAGGTCTTATTTTCAATTAAACGATTTACACCTGTGTCTGAACAAAGAGAATTGTCTGTGACCATATGCTACAATTCTTAAATATCTTGCAAATATCGAATGATTTATATTACGAACAAACATAGTAAGCTGATTTATTATGTAGTTTTAGGTACTAATATGTTCATGCAACAATGGAAGTGTACCTCTATGTGAGTGTACATTGACCCAGCGAAAACGAAATAGGGTGAATATAATTCTAGGAGGACCCTACTTACTACCAAGAGTATCAATGACTATATATAGTAACGCTAACAGTGTATATTATACAATTATGGACTTTTCAGCTGTTATACATGATGTGATATGCACCAAAAAAATCATTATTGACCGAGGCGATAGCCGAGGTCAATAATGATTTTTTGGTACATATCAACATCATGTATAACAGCTGAAAAGTCCATAACTGTTTTATTATATAACCCTCAATTTACAATTATATAAAACAGGTCAATATCAAAAAAACAATTATATAAAACAGGTCAATATCAAAAACACAGGTCAATATCAAAAAAACAGGTCAATATCGCTAGATATTTTTTCTAAAAAATTACTTTTTAGCCAATGAAAACGCGTCTATTTATAGGTTATATAATAACATGGATTACACCTATTAGCACGTATTAGCCATGTCCGTGTCGTTGGGCACAGAACAGATAAATGGGACTGTATTGATGTAAACTATGTTTAATCATGACATTTCTGAAATTGTCGTGATGTACTTGTGTGGCCTGAGTTGTCTACATTCCTTGAAACGGTCAATGGAGAGATAGTAATACTAATAACAATAGCAGTGTACTCGCGTTCCCTCAGAGGTTCGTATGATGTACAAAAGTAACGAATTTCTATTAAATAAATTAATAATGAATTGAGGGTCTATATTTAAGTAAATTAATAATGATCTAAGGTTCTATATTAATATGTGGGTGAATTACATCGTAAGTCACATTAGGAAAATAGTTGACAATAGTTATACAGAAGGTTAAATTGAATTCGTGACGTCATTTTATCGATGAGAGTTATTCGTAGTTTTCGCAATGAATATGATTATGCGAAACATGTCAACTTATGCAAAAGGGTAGGTATATAGTCTTCTTTAATAAATCCTAGAATGTCTTTGTCTAACGTGTATATATACATAGTATATACATATATAACACTATACAACACTGTGTCACTGTGTATATATAGCACAGTAGTGATCTAGAATCAATGTAATGACAATTTTGCCATAATGTCACCTGTATTATACAGCTTCACGGGTGCATCACTTTCCAGCTTTTTGGCGTATACTTGTCCATTGCGAGTCCAGAAGCTGTCGAATTGCTTAGATTTCCTAACTGGCAAAAGGGCTTGTATTATTCTGTGATTGTGCTGCGTTAAATCCTCAGATATGAATATTTTCTCGGGATTATTTTTAAGTTTTTGATTTGCCCATGAATACTTTGTTTTTGTTTTGGTATCGAGGGCTGGCGTGGCGCAGTCGGTAGCGCGGCGGATTTGTAACCTGAGGCCCCGGGTTCAATCCTCCGTGGTGCCACTGAGTTCCGTCGGTGTGTTCTTGGGCAAGACACTTTCCCTTAGCCTCGTCCGTCGGATGGGGACGTAAACCGGGCGGTCCCGTGTATCGGTCTATCCTCCGAGCACGTAAAAGAACCATAGGAATCTATTCGATAATAAGAGTAGGGCAGGTTTCCGGATTCCTATATATCCTTCCTCTCTCTCTGGGGCGGCTCTAAATAACCTATACTGTGTTAATGGCCGTTAAACAACATTCAATTCAATTCAATTGTTTTGGTGTCGCGCGAACTTGATGATTTGTCGCTTGCCGTATGCATTTGGTCGACCGATTGGATGGCATCTCTCGATGTCTGAATCTACCAGTTTGTCAGCCGTGGACAGAACATTTCTATTCAGATAACTGACAATGGACGATGTAAGAGTAGCTTCCGATACGTAAGGTTCTATCTTGAAGTTAGCGACCCTGATAGAATTTCGGCGGCCATATTGTTCAAGGTCGTTTGTTTCCATCTTAAGGACCTTCACTTGAGATGAAAGGGCTGCAACTTCGTTTTCAAGCGCGTCTATTTTGGCAACTTTGGCATTGAATGCAGCAGTGTGTTTTTCAATATGCACTTTTTGAGACTCAATTATCTCCATTTGTTTGTTTACTGTCTCTTGAAGTTCCTTATTGGACTGGACAATTTCTTTTAATACGCTTGTACGTAAACCTTCAATGGCCTTTTCGACGGCTCTGTCAATAGCGTTTTCTACAACGGGAGTTATCATGTTATTAATGATTGGTGCAATACCCGACATAAAGTTTTTCTCATCAAATGTTTTCAACAGCAGTTCAGAAAAAACTTCAAGATTGCCGTGTGTCTCTTTAATATGATCAGAAATTATAAATAGATAATATTACAAATGGTACGACCTTTGTAAGTACAAAACAAAAACAAAAAAAAAGTCAATTGCTTGACATTTGCATAAGTTCATTGATTTACGCTTTAGTTTATAAACCGTTGCGCAACCTTTGAGAGCTCTTTCGGGATGGTATATCCCAAACATCAACACTGCTTGTGCGATAGTTGTGTCGTGGGAAACATGAACACATCCTGCACACACCCCGAGGGGATTTCGTCTATACAAAGTAATACCTGAATGTTTGTATAGCTGAATTAAGGGACCAGGCAATATTTATTAGGGGGTTGGGACCGGTACAAAATGGCATGGGACAGGTACTTCTTTTGTCGCGACAAATGGGACGATACATTTTTTTCGCTAGCTTGCCATGGGACGTACACTTTTTTTAAAGTGAAATTTTTCCCCCCTGCCCCGCCCCACCCCACCATACCCCCCCCCCCCCCCGACCCCCAAAAAAACTTTAAACAATTACAAATATTGAAGCAGTGATAAAAGGCCCCCTTACCAAAAACATAGGTTTCTGGCGACTGTTTGCTACAACTCTGCGGCAACAACTCTGCAGCAATCATTGCTGCAAAGCTGCGGCAGACACGTTTGCGGCGAAGTTGCAGTACAATTTAACCATGCAAATGAAGTATGACAAATATGGAATGACGTTCTGGTGATGTTCACCGCAGCTTTGCCGCAGACCTCATTTGCATTGTAAACGTGTGCGGCAATTTTTCAGCACATTTCATTTGCATAACACTTTTAGCTGTAATCTTCTGGCGATGTTTTGGCGATGTTTGCTGCTACTTTGCCGCAGACCTCATTTACATTGTGAACACTTTGCAGCAAACTTCATTTGCATACATTTTTTCTCTGCAATGCGATCGACAATATTTAAATAAATGCTCTCGATTTAAAGTATATCCTTACAATTTAGATTATATCCTCACGATTTAACTAAATGGTTTTGATTTAAATAATTGTTTGTGAATTCTAAATAAATGGACCTTTGTTTTACTAATTGTGCAACAATTTAATTAAATTCACTATATTTAAATAAATCGACACAATTTAAATAAACTGACACTATTTAGATAAATGCTCCCAAAATTAAAATCTGTCATTTCTGCATTACTCTCATTTTCATGGAGATGTCGAGTGCTGTCATTTTGCATTACTCCCATTTTTATGAAGATGTCGAACGCTGTCATTTTTGCATTACTCCCATTTTCATGGAGCTGTCGAGCACTGTCATTTCTGCATTACTCCAATTTTCATGGAGATATCGAGTACTGTTGAGCACTGCCACTTCTGCATTACTATCATTTTCATGGAGCTGTCGAGCACTGTCATTTCTGCATTACTCCAATTTTCATGGAGATATCTAGTACTGTTGAGCGCTGCCACTTCTGCATTACTCTCATTTTCATAGAGATGTCGAACGCTCTCATTTCTGCCTTACTCTAATTTTCATGGAGTTGTCGAGCGTTGTCATTTCTGCAGTACTCACATTTTCATGGAGATGTCGACTGCTGTCATTTTTGCACTACTCTCATTTTTATGGAGATGTCAATCGCTGTCATTTCTGCATTGCTCTCATTTTCATGCAGATGTCGAGCACTGTAATATCTGCATTACTCCAATTTTCGTTGAGATATCGGCGCTGTTACTTCTGCATTACTCTCATTTTCATGGACACATTTCTGTATTACTCTCATTTTCATGGAGATATCGAGCGCTGTTGAGTACTGTCATTACTCTAATTTTCACGGAGTTGTCGAGTGTTGTCATTTCTGCAATAATTTGCATTACTCACATTTTCATGGAGATGTCGAGTGCAGTCGTTTCTGCATTACTCCCATTTTTATGAAGATGTCGATCGCTGTTCTTTTTGCTTAACTCACATTTTCATGGAGATGTCGAGCACTGTCATTTCTGCATTACTCCAATTTTATGAAAATGTCGAATGCTGTCATTTTTGCACTACTCCCATTTTCATGGAGATGTCGAGCACTTTCATTTCTGCATTACTATTATTTTCATGGAGATGTCGAGCACTGTCATTTCTGCATTACTCACATTTTTCATGGAGATGTCGTGTGCAGTCATTTCTGCATTACTTCCATTTTTATGAAGATGTCGAATGCTGTCATTTTTGCATTACTCCCATTTTCATGGAGATGTCGAGCGCTGTCATTTCTGCATTTACTCTCATTTTCATGGAGATGTAGAGACTGTCATTTCTGCATTACTCCCATTTTCATGGAGATTACGTGTGCTGTCATTTCTGCATTACTCCCATTTCCATGGACATGTCACTAACTGTAGCAGTCCAATAGGCACCAATGGTGCCTGGATATCTTAGAATCAGCTCCAGACCCTAGACAACACACGCATATATACACACATCTACCTATTGAGGTTATACTGATCATATTATTTTGCACTTGGGATACTATTTTAATTTTTCTGGTTTTAAATGTTGGAGTTATCGTGGTGTTTGGTATTTAAAACTGTTCTTGCAATGAACACAATTGATTAAATGTTTAAAAATAAGGTTCCACGAAACAAATTACACTTGGCTAAATTACTTGTTCAGTTGGTACGTCATTTGACATAAAATACAAATTTCACTTTTAATAGTAGTAAGTAACTGGAAATAATAAAATGCTGTATAAAGTCTAAGTTTTGCGCTGCTGTTTTGGCTAACAGAGTCTTCAGATACAGCAGATCAGAATGGAAAAGTTTGTCGTGATGTTCTGTGAATAAAAAAGACGCCAAATCTGAATTTAAAAGATAGTGGTGATGTTACGGCGTGCAATATAAAAAAAATCGGATTAGTAAAATTTGTCGCAATGTTGTGGCGAACAAAAAAACATGCAAGTAAGTTTGTGGTGATGTTATGGTGTACGTTGCAAATAAATAAATGTTTCTGGCGAATGTATAGCTTTTTGGCGAGTTTGCGGCAAATTCGACAAAGATGACCATAATGTTTGCGTCAACATCACCGCTAGTGGCGAACATTGACGAACAATTAAGAATTGTTGCGGTGAACAAAAGTGTTCACTGCAAGCTTGCAGCAAACCTCATTTGGTAAGGAGGGCGCTTATGGACCAGGTAATATTTATCTGGGCATTGGGAATGGTGCAAAATGGCATGTGCCAGGTACTTTTTTTTGTCGCGACAAACCATGGGACGATACCTTTTATTTTTCCTTTGCTTGCCAAGGGACGTACACTCTTTTTTTTGCACCGGTCCCAACCCCCAACCCCATAAATATTGCCTGATCCCTAAATACGGATAAGTCTATTTTTAGCTGATTCGTGTTTACAAAAAATACTGGTTTCCGTATCATCACATGATCGATAACGCGGCAGCCACAAATCACGTGACTCCATCACACATTACAACATACTGTATTACGCATGTGTTAACACTGTATATTTCATATCTATACTTTGATTATATAATCTAGTGACTCTACTTTAAAGCTAACGGTCAACATTTGGAGATGTTCAGCTTAAACCGTAGGGTCATGGAGATACAAAATCGTTATCGTCTTTTAGCCACATTGTTATCAAAAATTATCATTCAAGTTAAACGTGTCTGGTGGAAGAAACACTCTGTCGCAATGGAGAATGACAATGTCACATATGAGACGTGGAAATTAGGCTTTGAAATGTGCCGGGATTCCCTCGGAGGGGTATGGGCCGAAATAACAGAATCCGAGTTTCAGATCAAGAGATTGAGGTAAGTAAAACGTACCAAACATAGATATTTTGATTTCAAATAAGTATTATTTAAAACAAATTGGCCTTAACCGAGCCTCTTTATATATAGATCTTAAGCTTACCAGTGGCTATAGATGCGTACAGGCAGTTCCGTCAGAGCAGTATGATGCTGAGTAACTGGATTGGGGCATCTAAAGGGATACAACATATATACAGCATATATAAACATAAACACGTGACATATGTCAAATTGTTATTTTGGACTTTAAACCCCTTATGCAATGTACAAAGGTTATATATCGTATGTTTTATATATTATCTCTTGTTAAAGGGACACTGTCCGTAAGTCAGCAGATAATAAGCATAGCCAAATAACAATCTGATTTGTATTCAGTGAATTGTATGCATGAAAACATGAGCATATACCCAGATAAGTCGTAGTAATACATTCGTGAGTTTGAGTAAAAAAATCGTTTATTATTTGTAAACAATGTGGGACCCACAATATTTTACAGTTTGTGCTGTCCGGAATATGTGCAATGGTTTGTCGAGAGCATAATACATTCTAGCTGCAACCTACACAAAGGTGTGCTGTGAGATTATAGATGCACTAGCCTCTAACTGTACCAAGGTTTCTTGTGGGTTATAAATGCACCAGCCGTAACCACAGGTACCGGTTTAAAAAAAAAAAAAAAATTATATTCTATTAAATACGTTTTCTGTGTTTTTCGAGCACCAGAGCTTTTCTTATGTGGTGTGGACATACGAAAGTGTTTGTTATTGGAAAGATAATTTATTCCCGAGTTGATTGCAGCATATGACAGCTCTGTGGGACTTCAAAAACTAACACTGCAGCTGTTGTTTTGAGATACATGCCTATATTTTGGGATTTCCTCGATGCTGACCTTCAGTATTTAATAGAATATAACTTTTTTTTTTTTTTTTAAACCGGTACCTGTGGCCGTAACCTGCACCAATGTTTGTTGTGGGCTTATATATACATTAGTCGAAACCTGCACCAAGGTTTGTTGTGGGCTTATATATACAATAATCTTAACCTGAACCAAGGTTTGTTGTGGGCTTATATATACACTAATCTTAACCTGAACCAAGGTTTGTTGTGGGCTTATATATACACTAATCTTAACCTGAACCAAGGTTTCACCTTTTCAGTATTTATTGTCGTGAGCTTATATATGCACTAGTTGCACCCTGCACGAAGATTTGTTGTGGTCTAATATATGCACTAGCAGCAACATGCACCAGGATTTGATGTAAGTTTATATATGCACTAGCAGCAACATGCACCAGGGTTTGATGTAAGTTTATATACATATGGAAGCACTTTATTTCAAAATCAGTAAGCCATAGGCCCATGTGATCATACAATATTATACATACACATTATAACAGACGTAGCAAGATCCGTACATATATGGTATTAACAAATATCAGATGCAAAAATAAACACAGTTATACTGTTTACTTCTTTTTTAGAGAACACAAACAGAAAACAAAAATAGAAACAAACACATGAACACGTCAGTGTTTCCATTTAAAATTTCACGGAGAAGGTGACTAAACATATATAAGTATATCAATGTTATGGTTGATGTATTATACTTAATCGTATCCATGTCATAAACATATAAGCACATACACATACGTTTCAAACACAATAACAAAATTGCTCTATTTGAATTTTCAAGCGTGACAAAACCACCACACACAAATATGCATGACTATGTGAAAATAAAATATTACAATATTAAAATAATACAAAACATTACAATTGAGAAGGAGAAAATGAGACATGGAATTACAATTACATCAAATCAATTCATTAGCGTTTTCCTCATTTCAAATGCTTTAAAAATATACACACTTAAATTTTTAATTTCTTTTTCATTTTTGCTGTAAAAAAGTTCTTTTAATTTGAACATGCTCGGTCGATTCCAAAAATATGTTTTAATATATATTTTTCGGATGTCTATATATGCACTAGTAGCAACATGCACCAGGATTTGATGTAAGTTTATAGATGCACTAGCAGCAACCTGCACCAAGGTTTGATGTAAGTTTATATATGCACTAGCGGCAACATGCACCAGGGTTTGATGTAAGTTTATATATGCACTAGCAGCAACATGCACCAGGGTTTGATGTAAAATTTATATATGCACTAGCAGCAACATGCACCAGGGTTTGATGTAAGTTTATATATGCACTAGCAGCAACATGCACCAGGGTTTGATGTAAGTTTATATATGCACTAGCAGCAACATGCACCAGGGTTTGATGTAAGTTTATAGATGCACTAGTTGCACCCTGCACGAAGATTTGTTGTGGTCTAATATATGCACTAGCAGCAACATGCACCAAGGTGTGATGTAAGTTTATATATGCACTAGCAGCAACATGCACCAGGGTTTGATGTAAGTTTATATATGCACTAGCAGCAACATGCACCAAGGTTTGATGTAAGTTTATATATGCACTAGCAGCAACATGCACCAGGGTTTGATGTAAGTTTATATATGCACTAGCAGCAACATGCACCAGGGTTTGATGTAAGTTTATAGATGCACTAGTTGCACCCTGCACCAAGGTTTGATGTAAGTTTATAGATGCACTAGCAGCAACCTGCACCAAGGTTTGATGTAAGTTTATAGATGCACTAGTTGCACCCTGCACCAAGGTTTGGTGTAAGTTTATAGATGCACTAGCAGCAACCTGCACCAAGGTTTGATGTAAGTTTATATATGCACTAGCAGCAACCTGCACCAGGGTTTGATGTAAGTTTATAGATGCACTAGTTGCACCCTGCACCAAGGTTTGATGTAAGTTTATATATGCACTAGCAGCAACCTGCACCAGGGTTTGATGTAAGTTTATAGATGCACTAGTTGCAACCTGCACCAAGGTTTGATGTAAGTTTATAGATGCACTAGTTGCAACCTGCACCAAGGTTTGATGTAAGTTTATAGATGCACTAGTTGCAACTTGCACCAAGGTTTGATGTAAGTTTATAGATGGACTAGTTGCACCCTGCACCAAGGTTTGGTGTAAGTTTATAGATGCACCAGCAGCAACCTGCACCAAGGTTTGATGTAAGTTTATAGATGCACTAGTTGCACCCTGCACCAAGGTTTGATGTAAGTTTATATATGCACTAGCAGCAACCTGCACCAAGGTTTGATGTAAGTTTATAGATGCACTAGCAGCAACCTGCACCAAGGTTTGATGTAAGTTTATAGATACACTAGTTGCACCCTGCACCAAGGTTTGATGTAAGTTTATATATGCACTATCAGCAACCTGCACCAAGCTTTGATGTGAGCTTATATATGCACTATCAGCAACCTGCACCAAGGTTTGATGTGAGCTTATATATGCACTAGTTGCACCCTGCACCAAGGTTTGATGTAAGTTTATATATGCACTATCAGCAACCTGCTCCAAGCTTTGATGTGAGCTTATATATGCACTATCAGCAACCTGCACCAAGGTTTGATGTGAGCTTATATATGCACTAGTCGCACCCTGCACCAAGGTTTGATGTAAGTTTATAGATGCACTAGCAGCAACCTGCACCAAGATTTGATGTAAGTTTATAGATGCACTAGCAGCACCCTGCACAAAGGTTTGATGTAAGTTTATAGATGCACTAGCAGCAACCTGCACCAAGGTGTGATGTAAGTTTATATATGCACTATCAGCAACCTGCTCCAAGGTTTGATGTGAGCTTATATATGCACTAGTTGCACCCTGCACCAAGGTTTGATGTAAGTTTATAGATGCACTAGCAGCAACCTGCACCAATGTGTGATGTAAGTTTATATATATATGCAATATCAGCAACCTGCACCAAGGTTTGATGTGAGCTTATATATGCACTAGTTGCACCCTGCGCCAAGGTTTGATGTAAGTTTATAGATGCACTAGCAGCAACCTGCACAAAGGTTTGATGTAAGTTTATAATTACACTACACGTGACCTGCACCAAGGTTTGTTGTTAGCTTATATATGCACTAGTTGCATCCTGCACCAAGGTTTGATGTAAGTTTATAGATGCACTAGCAGCAACCTGCACCAAGGTTTGATGTAAGTTTATAGATGCACTAGCAGCAACCTGCACCAAGGTTTGATGTAAGTTTATAGATGCACTAGCAGCAACCTGCACAAAGGTTTGATGTAAGTTTATAAATACACTACACGCAACCTGCACCAAGGTTTGATGTAAGTTTATAGATGCACTAGCAGCAAGCTGCACCAAGATTTATTGTGAGCTTATGTATATATGTTAATTGTGCCTCCAGGCGAATGGGTTATGATGTAGAGATACAGTTCATCAGCGTTTGTTGCAGCTATCCTTTTTTAGGAAGTGAATGCATACGCTTGATTTCTGTGTATCTCGTCATAACTAGGCGCCCTGCCGTAGTTCGTCCGAAGGTTGTCTGTCCTTTGTAGTTCAAAAATATTTCTCCCTATATATATAATTCTGCTTTGTGAACGTGAATCTCTCACGAGATCCCAAATTTCGGAAGTTGCCGTATTGAGTTCAAATTATCTCCCTTTAATATATTTACTGAATTCACAGTATCCCCAATATCCGGCACCTTTCATTGACACTCTCAGTATAGCTGTGTGTGGTTGTATGGTTAAATGTGAGCTTTAATGTATGTATGTATGCGTCTATATGTTAATTGTGCCTCCAGACGAGTGGGTTATGATGTAGAGATACAGTTCATCAACGTGTGTTGCAGCTATCCTTTTTAAGAAAGTGAATGCATACGCTTGATTTCTGTGTATCTCGTCATAGTTAGGCGCCCGGCCGAAGTTCGTCCGAAGGTTGTCTGTCCTTGGTAGTTCACAAATATTTCTCCATATATATATATATATATATATATAGCCGCGACCTGCAACATTTGTCATGGTTTCATGTGAGTTATAGATACAATAACCGCAACATTTGTCATGGTTTGATGTGAGTTATAGATACAATAACCGCAACATTTGTCATGGTTTGATGTGAGTTATAGATACAATAACCGCAACATTTGTCATGGTTTGATGTGAGTTATAGATACAATAACCGCAACATTTGTCATGGTTTGATGTGAGTAATAGATATACTAGCCGCAACATGTGTCATGGTTTGATGTGAGTTATAGATACACCAGCCGCAACATTTCTCATGGCTTGATGTGAGTTATAGATACAATAGCCGCAACTTTATCGTGGCCTGATGTCAGTTATAGATACAATAGCCGCAACATCTGTTATGGTTTGCTGTGAGTTATAGATGCACTAGCCGCAACATTTGTCATGGTTTGATGTGAGTTATAGATACACTAGCCGCAACATTTGTCATGGTTTGATTTGAGTTATAGATACAATAGCCGCAACTTTATCGTGGCTTGATGTCAGCTATAGATACAATAGCCGCAACATATGTTATGGTTTGTTGTGAGTTATAGATTCACTAGCCGCAACATTTGTCACGGTTTGATGTGAGTTATATATACACTAGCCGCAACATTTGTCAAGGTTTGATGTGAGTTATAGATACAATAGCCGCAAAATGTGTCATGGTTTGATGTGAGTTATAGATACAATAGCCGCAACATGTGTCATGGTTTGATGCGAGTTATAGATACAAAAGCCGCAACATGTGTCATGGTTTGATGTGAGTTATAGATACAATAGCCGCAACATGTGTCATGGTTTGATGTGAGTTATAGATTCCATATCCGCAACATTTGTCATGGTTTGATGTGAGAAATAGATATATAGCCGCAACATTTGTCATGGTTTGTTGTGAGTTATAGATACAATAGCCGCAACATTTGTTATGTTTTGTTACGAGTTATAGATTCACTAGCCGCAACATTTGTCATGGTTTGGTGTGAGTTATAGATACAATACCCGCAACATGTGTCATGGTTTGATGTGAGTTATAGGTACACCAGCCGCATTATGTGTCATGGTTTGATGTGAGTTATAGATACACCAGCCGCAACATTTCTCATGGCTTGATGTGAGTTATAGATACAATAGCCGCAACTTTATCGTGGCTTGATGTCAGTTATAGATACAATAGCCGCAACATATGTTATGGTTTGTTGTGAGTTATAGATTCACTAGCCGCAACATTTGTCACGGTTTGATGTGAGTTATATATACACTAGCCGCAACATTTGTCATGGTTTGATGTGAGTTATAGATACAATAGCCGCAAAATGTGTCATGGTTTGATGTGAGTTATAGATACAAAAGCCGCAGCATGTGTCATGGTTTGATGTGAGTTATAGATACAAAAGCCGCAGCATGTGTCATGGTTTGATGTGAGTTGTAGATACAATGGCCGCAACATGTGTCATGGTTTGATGCGAGTTATAGATACAAAAGCCGCAGCATGTGTCATGGTTTGATGTGAGTTATAGATACAATGGCCGCAACATGTGTCATGGTTTGATGCGAGTTATAGATACAATAGCCGCAACATGTGTCATGGTTTGATGTGAGTTATAGATACGATATCCGCAACATTTGTCATGGTTTGATGTGAGTAATAGATATACTAGCCGCAACATTTGTCATGGTTTGATGTGAGTTGTAGATACAGTAACCGCAACATTTGTCATGGTTTGATGTGAGTTATAGATACAGTAACCGCAACATTTGTCATGGTTTGATGTGAGTTATAGATACAATAGCCGCAACATGTGTCATGGTTTGATGTGAGTTATAGATACGATATCCGCAACATTTGTCATGGTTTGATGTGAGTAATAGATATACTAGCCGCAACATTTGTCATGGTTTGTTGTGAGTTATAGATACAATAGCCGCAACATTTGTTATAGTTTGTTACGAGTTATAGATTCACTAGCCGCAACATTTGTCATGGTTTGGTGTGAGTTATAGATACAATACCCGCAACATGTGTCATGGTTTGATGTGAGTTATAGATATACTAGCCGCAACATTTGTCATGGTTTGGTGTGAGTTATAGATACAATAGCCGCAACATTTGTCATGGTTTGATGTGAGTTATAGATACAATATCCGCAACATTTGTCATGGTTTGATTTGAGTTATAGATATACTAGCCGCAACATTTGTCATGGTTTGGTGTGAGTTATAGATACAATAGCCGCAACATTTGTCATGGTTTGATGTGAGTTATAGATATACTAGCCGCAACATTTGTCATGGTTTGGTGTGAGTTATAGATATAATAGCCGCAACATTTGTCATGGTTTGATGTGAGTTAAAGATACACTAGCCGCAACATTTGTCCTGGTTTGGTGTGAGTTATAGATACAATAGCCGCAACATTTGTCATGGTTTGATGTGAGTTATAGATACAATATCCGCAACATGTGTCGTGGTTTGATGTGAGTTATAGATGTAGAATAAAAAAGGTTATTATATTTGTATTGGGATATATGCACTCGTTCTTCAGCGTATATATAAACTAGTCGTGCAATCATCATGACATTTTGTTTTTAAAAAACTCGCCGCGCCCGTTAGTTTTTCACATAACTTGCATTTGTTCAATTAATAATTATTAATTACAAGAATAGTACAAAGCGTTGTATTTTTTTTTTGCAGATAACTAACTGGTGATTATTTAAACCTATGGTAGAATAAGACGAAAGATGAAAACTCAAAATTGTATTTAATTATAGGCAAGCAGTGGTATTAACGTGATATCAACGTGATAGTCGATTACAGTGGATAAGGAGATATATAATTTCTGAAATTATTGTCCTATAACTGTGATTTTTAATAGGTTATTTTGCACCAATATTTACATAGTTTTATTGTATCCTTAGACGTGCCAAACGTTAACAAGTTAACTTATTTGATGATTACATTTTGACTTCAGTCTCTAAAACAATTTATAACAGCAACTATTCGTTAGTTTATTGAGTATTAATTTGTCATTTCAACAACACACTTCATTCAGTCAGTAAAGAATCTTTTTTTTTCGGAGAGGTGTGATTCATTTTGCATGGAAATTGCACCAAATCATTTCTGCTGCATCAGTTCGTCGATGTCAGGATGAGGTTTCCATCTCTGCTTATTTATTAATTAAATGTATTTCTGTTGTTTTGTAAATCGTGGACAGAAGGTGCGTCTGCATCAGACAATCAGAAACGATACCAGAATCTCGGTAAAATGGTTGCCGTGTCAAACTTGTTTATAAGAATCGTTCTAGACGTTTGTCTTGAAAACGAGCAAGCGTCGCAGATGATCTAGACTAACCCTAATGTACAATCGGAACTGCCTCAACCATTCTTGTCAATCAACATATGAGTAAATTAATTGACTATTGATTGTAAGAATCGACACTTCCTCACTTACAAGTCGAGCTCCCAGTGGAATTCGAACCCGCAGCGATGAGAGGTGAAGGGTTAGAATGCAACGTCGTTAACCATTCGACAACGGAGACACTTCGTCTTTATCATAGATGTTCAACCAAGTTTATTGTAAAAGTTAAGGTATTTACAGTGTGATGTTTTTTAAAGACAAATTTTACCTTTCCTGGGTTTATATTGTTTTCCAGAGAGAATAGTTTTGTATCAGACATATCTTTTTGGCAGCGACTACAAACAGTGTCATTGAACATTTTCATTTCAGTTCTTCTTTCTAGACAAATTTCACAATTAGAAAAAAAAACGACATCTGATCTATTTCAAAGGCAAGTATAGCATCCATAGCAAGGTTGAATTTTTCATTTTTCTGGAATGGTGCAGCTTCTGGTATGTCATTTATTTGATATGTTTTGATAATATACCTTTTTTCCCGTTTATTTCTCATTTCCCTTTTCTTTGATTCTGACTATGTTTCGTTTTCAAAAGGTTTTTCACAATTGATTCCTAGTTTCCTACATAAAGATTGGATGTCATTGGTTATATTAGAGTTGGAATTTGTGTCCTTATTTGGTTCAGTATATGGTGTACTAATATAACTTTCTGAATTATGTTTGCTCTTGTTGCCATGCGTGTTTTCGGTGGGTAATATTCGCTTTTTACTTTTACTACTATCAGCGTCATTAGAACTTGAAACTGTTTATTGTTCAAAAGCAAGTCAATGGTTGTACATGACAATTCTCCTTCATTGGTTGAAAAAGAATACATGTGATATTGCTCTGCACCATTTTGATGCGTAAAACTCATGTTACATTGATGTTGTAGCCTAAAATGGTAGACTCAATCTCACAAGCTGTGGCCCACCCTTGACCATTTATCATTTCCCTCTCGTAATAACGTTTGGTCAAGTCAGGACTGTGGTAAATTTGTACTAACTCCTCCATGTCAACCCGGTTATCAGCAATATTATAAAATTATTGCCTTTTAGTGAGGTCGATATGTGTATTTATCGACTTGAGAAAAGTATTTATTGCCTCGGTCGATATCACTTTTCTCCGGTCGATAAATACAATACATATCGACCGAACCTAAAAGGCAACAATTATTTTATTATTAAATCAAATTATTCATGGAATTTTGGAATTTTTAATGTCTTTTGGAATTTTGCTGAATTTTGAAATTTTGGAATTTTGAAATTTCGCAAAATTCAGCAAAATTCAAAATTTCAAAATTCCAAAAGACATTCAAAATTCAATTCAAAATTCCATGAAAAATTTCTCATCCACAAGCATGACGGGATTGATTACGCAATTAATTACAAAACTTAAACTGACTGTAAAATGATAAGACGTAATTCAAAAGAGTATATTAACAGTTAATAAATAATACAAATATGTTAAAAATCAATCCATTTTCAGGTCTATGTATTTGTTTTGGTTTACACGGTACTTTGCAGGGTCAAATCACCCAAACCCATCGAATCGACGTGTATCTTTGGAAATACCTATGAGCATTATTTCCGATGATCTACGGAAATGAGCGAGTTTGTAAGATTGCCTAATAAAGGACAAATGACAAATGTTGCGTTTACCATAATAAAGCGAGAGACTCATTGCAATGCTTAATAAAAACTTCAAGATTGCCGTGTGTCTCTTTAATATGATCAAGATTGTAAATATATGATATAAAAAAGAAAAAATAATTGCTTGACATGCAATGTGTTTTGCATTGTATACGTTCATTGAACTGCGCTTTAATTTATAAACCGTTACGCAACCTTTGAGAACTCCTTCGGGATGGTATATCCAAAATATCAACAACTGCTTGTGAGATAGTTGTGTCGTGGGAAACATGAACACATCTCCTGCACTCACCCCGAGGGGACTTCCTCTATACAAATTAACACCTGAATGAATTAAGGGACCAATCAATATTTATTAGGGAGTTGGGACCGGTGCTAAATGGCATGGGACAGGTACTTTTTTTTTGCTAGCTTGCCATGGGACGTACACTTGTTTTAAAGTCAAATTCTTACCCCCCACCCCCACCACCCCCCCCCCCCCCCTTCCCACACCCATCGCCAAAAGAAAACTTGAAACAATTACAAATAATGAAGCAGTGATATTAGACTATAAAAGGCCCCCTTACCAAAAACATAGGCTTCTGGCGACTGTTTGCTGCAACTCTGCGGCACTTTTACCATGCAAATGAAGTATGCAGCAAAGTTGCAGCAAACAAATATGCGAATGATGTTCTGGTGATGTTCACCGCAACTTTGTCGCAGACCTCATTTGCATAGTAAAAGTGTGTGGCAACTTCTCAGCACACTTCATTTGCATAACACTTTAGCTGTAATCCTCTGGCGATGTTTTGGCGATGTTTGCTGCTACTTTGCCGCAGACCGTGTACATTTTTTTTATATAACATTTTTTTAATTTGCACCGGTCCCATCCCGATAAATATTGCCTGGTCCCTAACACAACAACAACAATATGGATAAATAAGTCTATTTTTAGCTGATTCGTGTTTACAAAAATACTAGTTTCCGTATCATGTCATGTCTAGAAGCACATAATAGATCGATAACAAGGCAACCACAAATCACGTGACTCCATCACATATTAAGCACATGTGTATTAACGCTGTATATTTCATATCTATACTTTGTTTATATAATTGAGTGACACTACTTTAAAGCTAACGGTCAACATTTGGAGATGTTCAGCTTAAACCGAAGGGTCATGGAGATACAAAATCGTTATCGTCTTTTTGCCACATTGTTATCAAAAATTATCATTCAAGTTAAACGTGCGAAACACTTCGTCGCAATGGAGAATGATAATGTCACATGCGAGACGTGTAAATTAGGATTTGACATGTGCCGGGATTCCCTCGGAGGGGTATGGGCCGAAATAACAGAATCCGAGTTTCAGATCAAGAGACTGAGGTGAGTAAAACGTACCTAACAGCGATTTCTATATATGATATAAAACAAATTCGCCTTAACCGAGCCTCTTTATATCTCAATATAAATATAATCGATTGATGCGTGCAGGCAGTTTGTCAGAGCAGTACGATGATTGGGGCATCTAAAGGGATACATCATATATAAACATAAACACGTGGCATATGTCAAATTGTTATTTTGGACTTTAAACCACTTATGAAATGTACAAAGGTTAAGAACACATGAACATACATGGCATATATCGTATGTTTTATATATTATCTCTTGTTAGGAACTGTCCGTAAGTCGACAGATAATAAGCATAGCCAAATAACTGCATGAAAACATGAGCATGGACCCAGTCGGTAGTAATACATTTGTGAGTTTGAGAAAAAAAGTTTCATTTATTATTTGTGAACAATGTGGGACCCACAATATTTTACAGTGTGTGCTGAGGCAAAAAAAAAATACCTGTGTTTCCGGTGGCCCGACCGACCCTATTTATAAGGGGCCGACCCTAAACAATTTATGAAAAAAATACAGTAAGAAAAAATATATTAAAACAAATAATTAAATTTGTTCTGAACAATGATTTATCACAATATATCTAGGTAAACTGACATCACAGAGAAACTTTCAGTTATATAATCAACTTGTATGGGGTTTAAGAGATAAATACATGTAGAATCTCACAATATCTTGCTCCAAAAAAAAAAAAGCAAAAAAAATTGCCTACAGACCTACCCTATTTTTTTAGATTCAAGATTCAAGATTCTTTATTAAGTAACGTAGACATTACAATGTTTCTTGTTACGTGATACAATGAATAATAGTATATACAACAGTCAGTCATGATAAGTATGTGCATAGACATGAAGGCAATGAGCAAAACATGATTTATACGGAAAAGATATACAAACAGATATTGTACGTGAGGTTGTACTAAGTACATTGAAAAAAATAATAGAGCATGCAATAGGAAACACGCCAAATTTTGTTTAGCCTGAGCACATGCCATTCATTAGCTCAGAAAGTTTTCTGTACAGTTTGTCTTATGTAATACATCTGCCAGGGCACTCTGTTTTATTAAACATCTTACGATAAGTGTTAAAGATACAGTCCCTATATCAATCGATTTCTTCTTTGTAGGCGTGTTCTTTATTTGTAACTTCATGTTCACCAGCTCATGTCGAAATCGGGTATTTAAGCGAGCAAATATAGCGAAGTAAATCATTTAATGTATATACATCGACCAGTGCACATCGTACCTATACACAGGTAACAGTAATTTTTACAAAAAAAATGTTAGCTTCTTTCGGCGCTCGAACACACGACCTTCTGATTTTAAGTCCTGTGCTCTATCCACGCTACTTGAGAAAGAAGTATACTAACTACCATATATTATGAGGCAAAATAACTTAACATATTTGAACGCAACTAATGATGGATCAATAAATATGCAGTCCATATTGTCGCACGTGTAAATTAACATTGCCTGGTGTAATACTGTATCTTATCAATATGAAACTAATACTTCGCCTCAAATCAACCATATATCGACTTGTTATTTAGCGTTTGATGAGTTTGTGTGCGCGCTCTTGTTATTACGTAATGCCTATTTAGTGTTAAAAATGCTGCAAAATACCAATAAATAGCAGTGGTCTAGAGGTTCAGCGCACATCTTTCAAATCTTACAAGTGCAAGGCTATAGTTCAAATCCCGTTCCGGGCACCTATTTTTTTATCACATATATTCTGGAGCCGTATTTTTATCGATATTACCTGTACGGAGGCTAAATAAAAATGTGAAATTTTACGTATCGATTTCTCCTTATATACCGACTTTTGGGATGTTCGTCGATTTGAAACTACTTCACACGTGACTCATTCATATTCATGAGTTATTACCAGTTAAAATAGGGACTGTACAGCTTTAAAATGTTAAAATCGCTCAGTTTGTTTATTGGAGACAGTTATGCAGAAATATCAAATGTATCTGAAAATTTAATGAATCGCGTTCATTCGTGAATTGTAAATCAAAGTAAAGAATTAAGATATTAAAACCGGGCCCGTTTAGCTCAGTTGGGAGCGAGGCCGACTATTGCGCAGTTAAACTATTATTACACGCGAGTGTAATTTTAGTGTGGGTTACGAGTACAACCTCACGAAGCGGTTCTTATTAATTTGTTTGTACCTCTATTGAATTCCGTCAAACAATCTTGGTTTTATTTAGTAAATATTCAATAATGGTTGGTGTGTTATGTTTGTTAATGTAATTATGTTGCGTTTTATAAGCTAAAAGTTACGGACATTGTCTCTTTGAGGCTCGTATAATGCCTTTGTTAATTCATCATTGAAAGCTATGTATACATACTTATAATCATTTTGCAAAGCTCGTAATGGAAATGATCTCCACAGCATCCAAACGTTTTATTAGTGTATATTTGTATATTACGGTTTCTTAAGAATAAGATATGTTCAAATCTAGTTCCCAATATAAGTCTCAATATAAGTCAATGGGATGTATGTATGAGCTTTGTTAAAAAAAGAAGAAGAAGAATTTAATTAAATGAGCACTGAGTACACGATAATCGTTTCCAGTAATGATCTTCAGCTCCATTATTGTCATTTTTGCGCATCACATTTCCCCATTTCATGGCGATATGACATTTCCCCATTCCATAGCGATATCACATAAGCCCTTAAATGGATGTATGACACATTTCATTCAATCTATTTTTGACTATACACTGAAGAAGGGTCGCGTGATCTCCATTACGTGGTCCGAGTATTAACTTTCAGACCCCATCCAACCCCTTTTCCAAGAAGCGAAAACGGGGTTGAATAAAATCTTAATTTCGGCTTAAAATATTTGCATATTGGTAAAATTAAAAACATTTATTGGGTAATTTTAAACAGGTTATCACATTTTTCAGTAAAAAATGTTTTTAAACGTGTTTTATAGGCGAAATGTTTTATAGCCGAAATATCCGTTATAAAATCCTGCTAGCATAAGCTTTCCCATGGCTTATTGGAATAAAGGGGGGACCACGTAATGTTGACTTTGCGAACAAATCTGTATTAGTATAACACACATATTTACAATTATTCTAAATTTACAGAATATAAATCAACAAAGCACATGTTATATTTTACACTTATGCCTTTCAAAAACTAAGATTATATTAGATATGATAACTAAGATTATATTAGATATGATAAGAGATAAGATGTTAGAACGGTAATGAAAGGGCAGACTAGATAAAAAGAACGAGTAGGATAAAAGTGTATCACATAACTACGAGTTATTTCAAACGTGGTCACTTCTGAGCTGTAAAATGTACCCATTTATCGTAATGTTGTCTCATTTCAATCTCATTTAAATAATATCCTAATTACGCTTTGATACTCTCCGTTCTATCGTAGCGTGATAAAGGGTCTGATTTTAATGAGATAATCTTATTTTGTCCCAGATGTCGTTATTATTCTTTCTTTGTTTTATGATTTTGTTTAAATATATTATAAAGGTTGCAACACTGGGAAATTCCTTTGTATATTTACTTTTAAAAATAAAATACTTCGCAATATATAATATTCGCTATATAATTTATATCTCAAAACCAAAATCGAGGTCAATTAAAGACCCAATACCGACTTGCAATTAGACATCAGTTATACCTTTAAAGAAATATAAAAATATCGGACAGGGAAAGTAGCATTCAAGGAGGACAGTCAACCACAAAACACAGAAATAAACACCCAAACAAACAAGAAGGCAAAAGTATTATTCAATGCAAACGACATCACAAACACAAAAGGGTTGACAAAAGGGCTACCGCCTTGGAACGGTCAGTGGCAAAGTAGGCCACTGGGGGTTTAAAACCGGTTCTAGGATGCACCAAACCTCACATTTACCCTAATGTCATCCCATTAAAACAGGACAGTGTAAATAAAGAATTCCCCGCCATGATCTAATCTCTTACCAACAAGGCAGCATCAATAGACAATATAAGTAAAAACACAAATATGCTCGTGTAAATATAAAAAAACAACACAATAGCCTAGAAAGCCACAGTGAATGTACTCAGTGACTTCGCAGAAGCCAGAGCAACAAGAGAATAAACCATTAAGGGCATTTAAGTTAATATTGTGTTGTCAGTAAGATAACTGCCTGTATAAAAACTGGGTCATCTAACAGGTCACTACAGCCATGCCATGTCAGAGCCCTATTTATACAGAGATTTTTAAAATTAAACTTTAGCTGACGTGGCCATGGCACCTTAGACATTTAGAGTACACGTGTTATATTGCAATTTGTTAAGAGATTACATTGAAACTGAAACTCCCTTGATAACAAATCATAAATACAACGCAGGTAGTCTTGCTTTATAGGCAATGTGTTTGCGGGTATGGTCTGGTGTGAGATTATTGATAAACTGTCCGCAATATGTGCAATGGTTTGTCGTGAGCGTAAGACTTTCTAGCTGCAACCTGCACAAAGGTGTGCTGTGAGATTATAGATGCACTAGCCTCAGAAGGTTTCAGGTTTCTTGTGGGGTATAAATGCACCAGCCGTTACCTGCACCAAGGTTTGTTGTGGGCTTATATATACACTAATCTTAACCTGAACAAAGGTTTCACCTTTTCAGTATTTATTGTCGTGAGCTTATACATGCACTTGCTGCACCTTGCACCAAGGTTTGCCGTGGCTGCTTATATGTGCACTAGTTGCACCCTGCACCAAGGTTTGATGTGAGATATATATATATGTTAATTGTGCCTCCAGACGAGTGGGTTATGATGTAGAGATACAGTTCATCAGCGTGTGTTCCAGCTATCCTTTTTTAGGAAGTGAATTCATAAGCTTGATTTCTGTTTATCTCGTCATAGCTAGGCGCCCTGTCGTAGTTCGTCCGAAGGTTGTCTGTCCTTGGTAGTTCACAAATATTTCTCCCTATATATAATTCTGCTTTGTGAACGTGAAATCTCTTACGAGAGCCCAAATTTCGAAAGTTGTCGTAGTGAGTTCAAATTATCTCCCTTTAATATATTTACTGAATTCACAGTATCCCCAAAATCCGACACCTTTCATTGACACTGTCTCAATATAGCTGTGTGTGGTTGAATGCTTAAATGTGGCCCACTCATTTGAACTATAAGTGTATGTATGCATGCGTCTATATGTTAAATTGTGCCTCCAGACGAGTGCGTTATGATGTAGAGATACAGTTCATCAGCGTGTGTTCCAGCTATCGTTTTAGAAAGAGAATGCATACGCTTGATTTCTGTGTATCTCGTCATAGCTAGGCACCCTGCCGTAGTTCGTCCGAAGATTGTCTGTCCTTGGCAGTTCACAAATATTTCTCCCTATATATATATATATAGCCGCAACCTGCACCAAGGCTTGTTGTGAGCTGCTGCAACATTTGTCATGGTTTGATGTGAGTTATAGATACAATAGCCGCAACATTTGTCATGGTTTGATGTGAGTTATAGATACGATAGCCGCAACATTTGTCGTGGTTTGATGTGAGTTATAGATACAATAGCCGCAACATTTGTCATGGTTTGATGTGAGTTATAGATACACTAGCCGCAACATTTGTCATGGTTTGGTGTGAGTTATAGATACACTAGCCGCAACCTGCACCAGTGTTAGTCAGAGCTTGTATATGCACCAGAGCCCCAGATAAGCATTTTTGGGGATTGGGTGGGCGGGGGTGCGGTTTTAACATTAACAATTAGGAAATAAGGAGTAAAACTCAGCATTGATTACTTACAATTCCAGTATAAACATGGCATATGTGAGAGTAAAAACCAACACAACTGTAGCATTTCCTGTTTAAAAGAAGCCTCAAAATCAGCACTGCAAGATTTATTTAGAGGGTAAAATACCATTTGACATTAACGCTTATATGTAGCTCTAATGCACCAGCTGCACTCAGTGTCATTGTTTGTTGTGAGCTTATAAATGCACCAGCTGCAACCTGTGTTATGGTTTGGTTTGAGGCCGCAACCTGCACTAAGATTTGTTCTGAACTTACATATACACTAGTCGCAACCTGTGTTTTGGTTTGATATTTGCAACTAACATGCATCATGCTACAGCCAATATTACATTTACAATAACAAGCGTCAATGTTCGCTTAATATAGAATAAAGGATATATATATGTACGCATATCAGCTAAGATGCGTTTCCGTTTCTCAATATCCTAAGTGCGTGTATTATTAATAAAACGTATACACAAAATGAAAATCAAAGTACTGAAGTACTGTGAGGCGTAGGAGTGTTTGAAAGAATGCTGAATATAACACACACTGTGTTTTAATAAATCATCGAGACCAGTTCCCGGCCGTGGCATACCAAAGACGTCATAAATGCTACTAGCAGCTTCCTTGCAGGGTGCCGTTTCACGAAGCGTCGTAAACTTACGTTCAATATTAACGTAAGTTTTTCACTTACGTAAAAGTTAAGAATTTCTTACGTGCGTTTCTCGAACGTCATCGTAAGTATTTGCGTACGCCTACGATAAAAAAAATCGTAAGTTTTTCGTAGGATACTCTTTAATACAGAAGATAAGCATTTCATCGTAGCAACGACGACATCCTGTCGTTAATTAAAGAGCACCTGTCCAACAAAACTGAGCTTATTAACTTCAAATCTATACTTTGTACTTGGAAATCTATAATTCTATGACGCTGCAATAAGACAATGACGTCAAGAAAAAAGACGTATCTTGACGTCATAATGCACACATTACGTCGATTTTAACGGTTTTATTGGGTCGTTAATTGGATGTTGTACACAGTACTTCAAAAGTATGTTATGTTCTTTTTAATGCGCGATGATTATTGTGGCAGGCCAATGGCAAAGCTGCCTTTACGCCAAAACACTGGGCTTGCTCATTATTTCACCCTAAAAATATATGGGTACGACTGAGAACGACACAAAAACTGAAGCTGCGAATCTACAAGGATGTTGAAATTAACTAATGTCATGATTTAACACGTCAGGCACATAAACAATGCAACATCTTCAAAGTTACGGTAATGTAATCGTATACTTGTATAATGTAATAGTGTACTTGTATCTAGAGACACAATAAGTCATTGATTAATTATTTAGAAAATATTATATCAAACAAAATGTAAGGTTTTACAGAGACGTGTAATAAACCATTCTTAAATCACTGGGTTTTGGTATCGTGTTGCTTTAATTGGAGAGTACATTGTTTTAGATTAAGAGTTTACTCATATGAAAACATGTATTAGCCAAGATCCGTCCACTCCAAAAGCATATGCATCCAGGTCTAATGCATAACCAGCAGTGTGTGAACGCTTTTTACTTCTTCAGAATGTTTGATGCAACTAGTTATGTGTATTTCTATCCTATCGTTGTACGTTACAATAATAATCGCGGTCTAAGATTTTAACGATATAATAACAAGGGTATACTTGAAGTAACATATATGAAGACCGTCTTCATATATGTTACTTAGTATACCCTTGTTATTATATCATTAAATAAAGTATATTTATATCACAAAACAATACCAAACTAGCGTTATAATTAAATCCCTACGAATAAAGTGTCCTAGTTCAGTTCCTATGCACAAACAATCCAGACGCTAGTGTATCTATATACATTTAGGGTATCCTAATGGTTAAAAGGCTGAGGGACTATAATCCTTTAGAACCAGACTCACGCAAACACGCATGGCAGATCTATTTGAATTGACACCCATCCCCTCCAGTAGTAATACTTCTATATGTGGACGTGTACATGTAGGCATGCAGGTCCTTTGAATAAACATCGCGCGCGTGACTTTTATCTTTATCCATAGAGATTATAAGACTCTTTCATGGGTATCCGGTGAAGATAGGGAATAACCCGAGGAATACGTTTTTTTTATTTGAACTGAGGCTCTGCAGAGGTTCCGTTTAAAACTCCCTTTTTATTTGAACCGAGGCTCCGATTAAAACTCCCTATCTGAACCGATTACCCATGATAGAATTTTTTTCTTGCATATCAGAGACATGTTGTGTGTTTACGCCGCCAGCTACTAACGTTTTGCATGTTTTCCTGCGTACCGGATGTTGGTGCGTGTGACTTTTATCTCGACCCTAGGGTGAGATGGAAAATCTAGCCCCGGTAAAATGACTGATTTCCTTGTCCGGTATGCAAGAACAGTCTTTCCATTCCCGATGTACAGTGTGGATAGCCTTTTCCGGTATGCAAGAAACTAATAGGCATACAGGAAGTAAATCACCGTGGTCGATAAGGAGTTCCCAAATATATAATCCCCTCACCTTTTTTGTGATAAATGCATTTTTGAGTATTTAAGGCCCGTTTTTTTTTTGTGGCTGAAATGACTTTATTGACTTTTTTGTGAGAGCTAAGAACCATTTGCATGTTTGTATGATTATTTTATTTATCAACTTGAAAGTTTTGAAAGTGAAATTAGAACACATGTAAGAGGTGCTGGATGAATGCAGTTTGTTCAAGGTGTCAGCAAAGATCAGAATTTTATTTTCTTATATGCCACATGACCCCTACTATTCTCAGCAGTTTTCTAGAGTGGAGGGTCTCATGATTAAGAATATATAAGTGAATTTTAGTTTGAACTTCATTTTGAAAAATGGCTAACTAGAAAGCTTGGAATATATTGTACAGGACTCAATGGTTTTCGTTTTACTTCCGGTACACCTATATTCATGACATGTTATGCTCTCTGATAAGTTACGAAACACATTTACACGGTTACATTTTAATATACTAGTAGTTTGTTTCTCATGTAAAACTTATTTTCTAAAAAAAACACACGTAAATCAGGTAGACTAGCCGACCGACGCTATAATGTCTGATCAAATTACACTACTCCATTACGATTAATGTGGCCAAGTGGATAGCGCGGTGACTTGAAATCCGGAGGACCCGGCGTCAAGCCTCACCGGCGCCAGTCAGTATGTCGTTGTGTTCTTGGGTAAAATATTTGCCCATTACCTACACTCCACGCAGAACCAAATGAATATAGGCAGGTTACTCGATGGATTCCTATGTATTCTTTTTGAGGCAGGTCTAAATAACCTATGTTGTGTTAATGGGCCGTTGTTATGTTGTGTTAATGGGCCGTTAAACAACTTACAATTCAATGCAATTACGAGTTTTGACAAATACGACACAGTTAAAAGTGATCCCTTTACGTCAGCCGCGATAAACAGGCCCGACAGACATTGAAAAAATTGGCTTTTTTTTCAGTTATGGCAGGTTTTATTTCAATTTATATAGTTGAACAGTTTAAAGTCATAATGCGAAACATGTCAACCATCCTCTGCTGTGCGTCTGGAATCGTCCCTGAAAGAAATAAGAATGAAATACAAGCAAAGTTTTACGCAAGCGTGAAATAGCTGCTGAGAGGAAATAGCATATATCTGGGTAGAGACTGGACAAAAAGTTTAACATAATAACATATCAAGTCACGGATGTTAAAACAATATTGAAAAAAATATAATGTTGACGTAAACACGCCACGACCGTTTTTTTCCTTACCAAACACATTCTTCCCGAGTTTTACCATCAGTTGTTCCTACCAAACATTTTGAATCAATGTGGGCGACCTCGCTTCTCTCTGTTCAAATACCTTGATTTGCCTTACATACTGATTACAATTCAACTTTGGACCACGACGTGCTAGAAGTACACATCAGCACAGAACAGGTGTTGACATGTAAGGGATGCGTGTGCGTTAGCGTGTGCATTACAGCAGACGTCTCACTGCTACGATGTGCAATTATAAGAATGCGTTATCAAAGTGAAAAACTCAAAGAAATTGTTCATTGCTACCTTACCATTATATGTGCTATTATGAAAACCATATAGGCAGCGAATATACCCATCGACTAATGTATAACACGGCGGTATTTACCAAAATACCGCATTATAATTGGGTATTATTCAATAAAAAGGTATTATTCCATTAAAATACAGATTTGCACTTATTCCATTCCAATACTTGCGTTTCTTTCAGTTTCATTATGCTCCGTAAAATATCCCGGACGTGAAGATCCCGGAAATATTGCCGCATTCTACACTTTAGTAGACTGCTCTACGAAAACGTCATTTGAGGCAATAAAACGGCAAGCTTTGAACATTGAAGTTATTATTATTATTGAGCTGAAGTTATTGTCCAGACGCAAAAAAGTGTGACTACCGATAGACGACTGACGACGGACAAGGTGAAACCTGTGTGTCCACCAACATAGAAATAATACAATAAATAAAAGATCAAATAGGATTTTTTGTTTTTATTTCATGATTTTAATTGTCCAACTCAAGTCATAAAAATGATTAAAATATATATCTATTACATTTTAAAAGTATAATAGTGAATTTGCCTTTCTTAAAAGCAGAGTGGCCACAGAAATCTCAATATAAAATTCCCTGATATTTCCCTGATTTTTGGACGATGCCCTCAGGCAACCGTCCTAAGTAGTGGGAATTCTGGCGCACAAAGAATTTCTACTAGAAACCAAAGAGCACCAGATTACAGAGCGATAAATATAGTACCATTTTCAAGGCTGTAAATGGGCAAAAGATCCGTATATTGATAACATATATTGATACATATGTAAGCGTTGGTAAACATTAAGTGATTTTAACTAAGGTTTAAGTAATACGCTGTTTTTGAAGGGATTTGATCCAGTACAAATTAATGCGCATATGCCTTATAACGTAAACAAGTGTCTAGGTTTACCACCATTAATTACATGAAAGCCTCCGAAACAATTGTCTAGGTTTACCACCACTAATTACATGTAAGCCTCCGAGGTGTAGAGGTGTAGTCGAACCTAGGTCGATGGTAAGATGCGATGGTCGATGGTCCATCGCATCTTACCATGGTCGATGGTCCATCGCATCTTACCATCGACCATCGTATCTTACCATCGCATCTTACCATCGACCATCGCATCTTATCATCGACCATCGCATCTTACCATCGCATCTTACCATCGACCATCGCATCTTACCATCGCATCTTACCATCGACCTAGGTCGATGCTCGATGGTAAGATGCGATGGTAACATGGCCCTAACAGGACACCGTAGTAAATCTCTATGTACAGTTGTTAACACCTCAATTACACATGATTGCATAGTGACTTATGGAAGTTATATTGTGATATAATATTTACTTGCCGTTTTCATATAGCGAATCGTTATACAATATATATACCATACAGCTAAATTTCTGCTTAATATTAAACCTATAATTACATGTACGATATCCTGAATTACATTCCATCTTTTTTCTATTTTTTTTTTTAAATATTTTATTACCATTTGCTAATAAGTACATGTGTATTGAGAACAGTTCAATATGTCTAAACCGTTTAACTTGTTATAAATTGGAAGACATTTTTTAAGTTTGCAAGAATATATACTTTATATAGATAATTATATAAGCAATGAAATAAATAAAATAATGTCAATGTCACTTAGTGCCTAGAATAATATCCTCTGGTTTAATTTCTACCAAAATATTGCATTTTTCCTTCAAGTGAACTAAAAGCTCTATTAAAGAATATTTCTGGAAAAGATGCAGTCATACAGTAAAAATAAATGTAAAATAACTTTCTTTAGAAATTTACCCAAAAAAAGCACGGTTCGTTTTCAGGCATTTCACATTGATACAATCTTGCACTTGTAAAAATAATTCTATGTAAAATTTTGAATTGCAAAGATTGGAGATAATTATGTATCTTCTACTGTCAGAACTAAATATTTATTCATAGAAGTATTTCAGTCCTACAATTATTAGTTTACATACTCATTTAACACAATTTGACTAAGTATAAAACAGGGGCATAACTTTGTCAAAATAGGTTACAGAGTTATGTAATTTGTGTATATAGTATGTTGTCTATTTTATTATTTACCTAATAATGTATGAAGTCTCATTGAATTCTACTGGTAAGCCAATTCTGATTGTAGACCGAGCTGAACTGAAAAGAAAGTGATGATTCAGCATTCATTTGCATATTTATTACACTAGTTAATGTACAATGCTATTTATATCATGAGAGTAATGCAGAAATGACTGCGGTCGACATCTCTATGAAAATGAGAGTAATGCAGGAATAACAGCGCTCGACATCTCTGTAAAAGTGAGAGTAATGCGCAACGACAACGCTCGACATCTCCATAAAAATGGCAGAAATGCAGAAATGCGCTCGTCGTCTCTGATAAAATGAGAGTAATGCAGAGACGTCTCCATGAAAATGAGAGTAATGCAAAAAATGACACCACTCGACATCTCCATGAAAATGAGAGTAATGCAGAAATGACAGCGGTCGACATCTCCATAATAATGGGATTTATGCAGGAATGGCAGCGCTTGACATCTCCATGAAAATTAGAGTAATGCAGGAATGACAGCGGTCGACATCTCCATAAAATGGGATTTATGCAGGAATGGCAGCGCTTGACATCTCCATGAAAATTAGAGTAATGCAGGAATGACAGCGGTCGACATCTCCATAAAATGGGAGTAATGCAGAAATGACAGCAGTCGACATCTCCATGAAAATAAGAGTAATGCAGAAATGACAGCGGTCGACATCTCCATAAAATGGTAGTAATGCAGAAATGACAGCAGTCGACATCTCCATGAAAATGAGAGTAATGCAGAAATGACAGCGGTCGACATCTCCATGATAATGGGAGCAACGCAATAATGACAGCGGTCGACATCTCCATAAAATGGGAGTATTGCAGAAATGACAGCGGTTGACATCTCCATGAAAATGAGAGTAATGCAGAATGACAGCGCTCGACATCTCCATCAAAATGTAACGTTCAGCATATAAAGGGTATCATGGCATGTGTCTACGACGTTGCGGCAATATAGAGATTATTTAACTGCTGGGATCGATTATAGGGAAATCCTTCACGAGATGGTAGACGTGTTGTTCTTTTCACGAACGAGCGTATGCGAGTGGGTGAAAAAACAAAACACGATTACCATTGAGTGAAGGATTTCCATATAATCGAAACCAGCAGTTAAATAATATATTTATTACATTTTAAATCAGTTTATGTAAGCTTTATTAAACGTTATCGATGGATGACGTCGACGTCAGCAACACTTTACTGACGTCATAACTCAACGTCACAGTTAGTTATTTTTGTGTTCAGAGTTAGTTATTAATATTTAGCGATTATGAATATTCTTTCACTGAGAAATCCCAGTCTCACCCACAGAAATGTAATAAATAATGTTGAGCGTTGAGCTCACTGTTACAAGTAAGCAACGTCGTGATATGATTGGACGAGTGTTTGTTTACAATGACATTGAATTCCATCCATCCATACGTACATATCTGATTCCTTCGAAAACACTTTGCTGCAAAAACAGAGTCTGTAACGCTCTACTTGCTTAAGTGATATGGGTCAGGTAAGCAACTGAAGGACCAACCAACACAGCATGACCATGGACGGAACATATAGTGTGTGATTGCTAGTTGATACAAGAGACTGAACTTTTTACATAGAATTATTTGTGTAAAATGTGTACTTAATACACGAGCCATACTTGAAAACAAGAGTATTCACAATGTAAAATGTATAGATAATGAACCATTAGGAATTCCTATCGGACAAAATATAAAGGTACAATATTGTTGACAAGGAAATATAATGCAAAATTTCGTTAGATTAAGGGCCATAACTCTAGTTTTTAATCAGATATTGTTTTCTAACTCGTCCAAGCTTTCATCGATATAAAGACGCTGGGCAAGTGTGTTAAAGATCGAAAGCAAGATGAAGGTGCTAAAGTGTTTACAATAGACAATTAACGTACGACGAACAGTCGACGGACGACGGACACAACAGACCATGACATAAGCCGTAATAGCCATTAGCTGTTGGCCGTTACAGCTAAAAACAACAAATACCAAACAACAAACTTTTACTTACATTAAGTAGAATCATTTCGAAGGCATCTTTTTTTCAGTCAATAACTGTTATGCTGTTACTAATACTCGGATGAAAGTTGATTGATTGTATACAGAGTGTTAAAAAGGAAGTTGCTTAAAGAAACGATGCCGTATGATCATTACGTTTTGAGTTGTTTCCTTAGCTTCTTTTTTTCATTTCCGGTCCTTATCTAGCGTGTTTTTTTATCCACCGGGATGAATAGAGGTGAGTAGTGTTCAAGAAGAGATGCTGTCAGATCTACACATGTTGAGCTTTACCTTGAATGTAAGGATATCCACCTTAACTGCGATTTTGTCTTGTTTTGTTCTTTGAATTTGGGATTTGTGCATTGATCTGAATTAGAGCTATAAGGTATGTATACTGCATGCTATGTACACTACTTAACTTTTATAATCGGTCACCCAGGTTTTTTGAAAATAACACGAATACTTAAAACTGGAAATCACCGAAACACATAACAATATTTTATTAAGTTTGTCAAAAAGGTTTTAGTCCAGTCAATTGAATTGAATTGGGTTTCAAGGCGCACCAACACATTAAAAGGTTATATGGCGCCTGACAGGCATAAACATGCCAGGCTCATCTTTCATGTACATCGAGATAAAATATGAAAAATGGGCCTAGAACCTTCTCGCCCTGAACTGCAGAGTTGCTGCAAATTCTATCGTAGAAACTCAATTTACGCTGGAGCCACGTTTATTAAGTTTTAGAAATCGCTAGCGATATTTGTTAAACGATGCCAGTTAAAATTTTAAATGTAAATATTAATTATTAAAAAATATATAGTTCTTTGAAAGGTGACCGATTATAAAAGTTGAGTAGTGTATACTGCATGCCATTTATGGCTGCGGAGACCTCATTTCTATGAATAACCTCATTTGATGTTAGACCAGTTTGCCTGGAAAAGTTTTGCGCAATTAGACTATTTAACAGTTTGCAATTGTTTCGTTTTACAGCGGTGGACTTACAAACTATCTGTATGTATGCTCTCTACCGAGCCACATACAAGTCCCGGACAACCAACCAGAATCTGTTCTGCTGCGTGTTTATGGTGACATTGCAAAACAAAGTGCCTTTTTGGTCCAAAACTCAGTGGTTTTTGCTCTGATGTCGGAAAAGAAACTTGGACCAAAATTGTACGGTTTAAATCCACAGGCAAGAATTGAAGAATATATTCAGGTAAGTGTCATTTTTTGATGATACAAGTAACGAAGTGAGATTATTGTTATTGTTTACTTTTTTTTCTTCAATTTTAGGTTTTATCACATAACGTCCCTTGTTAGCAGTGTCGAACACCCATTTAATATTTTATTGTATGACACACGTGTAATACAACCTGGAACGATTTTGATTGGTTGAGTTAAACCTGTAACACTACGCAAGTTTATTGACTGAAACTATTTTATTTATTACAAATTCACCCAGATCTGAGTCATAAACTTATTATTTGTGACAGCTTATAAAAATAATGCACGTTATACAAAACATTGTAGTTGGTTTGTTAAAAAGTTGGCGTAAACTGCTATTTTGTAAAGAGGTAAAACACGAACTCTTTTATACGCAACGTTATGTGTGAGATGCGACGATACGACGTCACATATTTTATGACGTTTTGGCGCTAAAGTGTGTCTGACGTCGTGGCGGTTCTATGTCCATCTGAAATATGTTTTACTAATTTGATTGCATTGCTATGTGATAAAAAAGGATCTTAAACTCGTTCCCATTCCATATAAGATTTATTAAACTCGTTATGAATTATTTTTAATTTTAACTCGCCAAAAGGCTCGTTAAAATTAAAATAATTCATAACTCGTTTCATAAATCTTATTTGAAATGGGAACTCGTTTAAGATCCTCTATATAAACAAATGTTTTGTTTTCAGTATGACCTTCATTCGAAACGTAGCATAAACAATAAGTCACACCGACTTAGTGGCGTAGGCCAAGGTCACATTATAACCTGATTGTTTATTGTTTGATATATAAAAAAAACAACACTTTGACCACAGCAATTGTTGTTTTACAACTCTACATACTATCTTCGAGAGATAGGAATAGGTCATTTAGTTACTTCATGCATGAGAAAATACTGTTTCAAAGTTCACCAAAATGGCCGATTGTAGTCAGTATTTTAAAAAGGTTTATGTTAATCTTAACAAAATCGCAGCGGGTTCAAATCCCACTGGGAGCTCGACTTGTCAAGCGAGAACGTGTCGATTCTTACGGATGGCGTGGGTATACAGTATACTGGTTCTACCCAGGAAAAGTGGAGTGGTCTGCATCTATATCAAAACAAGATCGACCGTCATATATGGCCTAACATGTGCTAGCAATGACGTAACACACAATTCAAACAAACAAACAAAACAAAAGTAACAAAATTAAACGGGTAAACATACGTAGTACATTTAACAATAACGTTAACAAACCCTTTATTGTTGTTTTTTTCAGACCAGATGTCTCAGAACAGATGAACTTCGGAACCCGACGCTTTCACGCATGATTGCCCAAAAACTTGCACATTTTCACGCCCTCGACATGCCATTCTGTAAAGAACCAAGGTTTTTAAACGACACTATGGACAAGTAAGTGAAATAAATAGTTGACCGCCGAACGAACTGCTTTTTGGTTGGTTTGGTAATTGAACTACTTCTGAGTACATGAGCTACTTCTGTTCATGAGCAAATGAGAACTTGTGAGACAGTGTCGATTCTAATATGGATGACGGGAGCTATACAGTACTGGTTCTACTCAGGAAAAATGGGGTGATCTGCCTCTACTCTCACACTTCCCCCCAACCAAAAAAAAATCGACTGTCATATATGGCATAACATGGGCTAGAAATTACGTAAAACACCATTCAAACAAACAAACTATTTCTGTTTTGTTGTGCTTTTCATGTTTGCAATAATGAATTTGCTATTATGATCAAATTTCATACATAATTATGAAAACAACTGTTCAGGCGGCATAGATCGGGAAACTAAATATTTGCAGTTGATATTTTGTAAAATTTACCTTTCAAACGAAGAGAACGTTTAGAAGTTAAAAGTAAAACATTGAAATATGTATTAAACAGTCTGCAAAAGTAAAAATAAGTAATACTAATGAACGGTGTACATACATTACTATTGTCGGTTGGTTAATAACAATACCAGTGAACGGGATGTTTAATGTACATACGTTATTATTGTCGGTAGGTTAATAACAATACTAATGAACGGGATGTTAAATGTACATATATTACTATTGTCGGTTGGTTAATAACAAAACTGATGAACGGGATGTTAAATGTGCATATGTTACTATTGTCAGTTGATTAATAACAATACTGACGAACGGGATGTTTAATGTACATACGTTACTATTGTCGCTTGATTAATATCAAAACTGATGAATGGGATGTTTAATGTACATACGTTACTATTGTCTATTGATTAATAACAATACTAATGAACGGGATGTTTAATGTACATACGTTACTATTGTCGCTTGATTAAATAATACTAATGAACGGGATGTTTAATGTACATACGTTACTATTGTCGCTTGATCAATAACAATACTAATGAACGGGATGTTTAATGTACATACGTTACTATTGTCGCTTGATTAATAATAATACTAATGAACGGGATGTTTAATGTACATACGTTTCTATTGTCGCTTGATCAATAACAATACTAATGAACGGGATGTTTAATGTACATACGTTACTATTGTCTCTTGATTAATAACAATACTAATGAATGGGATGTTTAATGTACTTACGTTACTATTGTCGCTTGATTAATAACAATACTAATGAACGGGATGTTTAATGTACATACGTTACTATTGTGGCTTGATTAATAACAATACTAATGAACGGGATTTTAATGTACATACGTTACTATTGTCGCTTGATTAATAACAATACTAATGACTGGGATGTTTAATGTACATACGTTACTATTGTCGTTTGATTAATAACAATACTAATGAACGGGATGTTCTTTTTTTTGCCCATGTGGTTTGGACGATGTCAAAGGTATCTTTAACTTTGTCAAGTAGTTAATTTGTAGTGATTTTGCAAGGAGAGAAGGAAAATAACCTCATGATATTTTTGAATAAAATAAATTGAAAGCACATATTTTCTGCCATTGTGAGTTTATTTGTTGACGGACGGCAGACGGAGTGACAGGCAAAAAGTGATCACAATAGCTCCGACCCACAGGGGTCCAGCTCATGTGCTTTGTCGCTAAATACCAGTTGAAATCGAACAAAAGTGTCCTACATGAGTTAGGAAGACATCTGAGTCCAGCAGCCATGTTCTATTCTATGATATGGCTGCTGGACTCAGATGTCTTCCCAACTCATGTAGGACATAATGTTCTATTCTATGAGTTAGCTGCTGACTCAGATGTCTTCCCAACTCATGTAGGACACTTCTGTTCGATTTCAACTGGAATTTAGCGACAAAGCACATGAGCCGGACCCCTGTGCTCCGACCCTGAGAGTTTCATCTTACATGAGGTTGTGAAAGATGGAATTTTATCATTTCCTGAGGCTGGGTGGTATTGGAAGAACAAATCTGCTGGCAGCATGTCATGATTAATGTTTTTCATAAACTTCTGCTCTGTCCCATGGCTGTAGCCAAAACGGACGCGCAGTGCACCACAGAGGCGACCATGTTTTAGCGCATGATTCGTACTCAATCTCTTCGTACATTACCGTTTCGTACCCAGCTTTTTCGTCCTTTTTTTTTTAAATGTATAAAAATGTAGGGTCGGCGACAAAAAATAGGGACGGTCGGGTAACCAGAAACACAGGTTGTTTTTTTCTGTCCTTATAATGATAAATCTATGGCTTCTTAAATTGGTCAACCTAATTAAAATATCAAGTGTGAGGATAGATAGATTTTTTTAAGAGTTGTGAAGACTTTGTATTTGCATTTAGCACGTAACCTGTGAAGGATATCATGTGCCCTTTCATTAAAAGACAGTTGTGATATAAATTAAACAAAGTATTTCTAATCTAATTGAAAAATCCTCCCTAAAACAAAATATGTTTTGAAGTAGGCTAAGATAGTATTTGCTATCACTATTAAGCAGTGCGTAAGTATTATTGCATAAATATTTTTTTTAAAAATGCACTTAAATAAGTGCGAAAATCAATCTAAATTAAAAAATGTTCTTTGCGCGCTTTAAATTTTATAAAAAAAACTCAGAATTTTGTGTTCAACATTTTTGGCAGTCATGTTTGTGCTCTAGCATAGCCTTGTTACAAATGAACACGCTGTGCATTCAGTTACCATGGCTGTAACATTACGTGGTCCCGCCTTAATTCCATTAGGCGATGGGAAAGCTTATATTAGCACGATTTTATAACCGATATTTCGGCAATAAAACACATTTAAATACGTTTTTTACTGATAAAAATGCGATAACCTGTTTAAAAGTATCTATTTAATGTTTTAATTTTATAATATACAAACTTTTTAAGCCGAAGTTAAGGTTGTATTTCATACCCCAGCCAACCTCGTTTCGCTTCTTGGAGAAGGGGTATGAAAGTTAATACTAGAACCACATAATGCATAATTATAAGCCTTGAGCGCGCAGCCTATATTTGTATTTGCTTTTTTTTTATGCTGCATATGGAGGAGCACGTGACATATGGAGGAGCGCGTGATTAAAAATGTTGGGGGTAAAAGACTGGCCAAAATGTTGGGGGTTAACGTCTGGTCATAAGATCGTGTTGTTGTATTGAAATTGCTCTATTGAAATTGACGCTATGTCATAGGTCCATATATTAGGTAACTATTACAGCTACAACTTTGAAACTTTATGCAGTTGTTCTACATCATAGCATGACCCAACATAATTATCAGGTTTCATAACTCTGTGCTGCTTTCTGTATGCTCATTTTTGAACTTAGTATATTGGTTAAGTTTTCCATTTTTTAGCCAGAATGTTTTTGGAAAAAAATATGACTTATTGTCATTCCTTGATCGGCGTATGCGTATTTGGTTAAGTTTTTTGTTAAGGTGCACTTCTTTCAGTAACTATAACAGATACAGCTTTGAAACTGTGCTTGAGCGTGCTATTTCCTGACGCAGGCCATGCAATACTGGTTTCCACCCAGGAAAATCTCATGATCAGCCCTACGTGGCACACACTTATGACAAAAATCAGTGTCAAAAATTCAAAAACACAACTGCATGATATCTTACCACTACAAACCACTTCTGATAACATGTCCACCTACCCCAGCCATTTGTCATAGTACACATTTCACTGATCATATCAGCTTCTTTTTTGATATTTTTTTTTATTTAATTCAAACTACCTCAACATTATAAACATCTTCATAACATTCTAGAAATATATTTCATCAACAATTAAGGCAAACACTAAATATTTGGTCTATCTTAAGTTTGTGCCTTTAATTGCTTACTGTTGCCATATAACTGTTTATAATTTTTAAAATATTTACATTTTTGTTGTTATATAATAACAATTTGCAAATAATTACACATGTTTGTTTCCTCCTTTTGAAAACATTCCGCGCCGCCCTGATGCTTTGCATCAGTTTCTTATTGTTGTTCGGCGCCCCTTGAGGGCGCCGGACATACTGTGGTAGTACTTTGACCTTAGGCATGGGGAATGACCTTAGGCATGGGGAATCAAAAGGACTGATAGTTGAGTATGTTTGGATTGTAATTAAAAATGTTTAAATGGCATTTAAAGCATGCTATAAAACGCACCAGAATAAGATATAAAACACAAGAGATAAAACTGCTTAGCGATTTCTTGAATTTCTGTAAGAAATGATGCACCAATAATTCAAAAATTATACAAAATCATTTCATTAAAACGATGTCTCCCTGTATTTTGACTGAAAACGAGTCAAATGCGTAATACGAATTTTAGAAAAATTAACAAAATTTATCGATCGTAATATCTGCGTTTCAAATGTTTTCACATTGTTCTCGTTTTTAAATCGTTTTGATTAATTATTATTGCCAAATTACATTAAATGTTGCTAAGAAATGAGAAAATACGATGATATATCGGAAAGTTTTGGCATTTAAATTTCGTTTACGGGAAATCGCTAATTTTGTAATGCTTCATTTTGACTGTCAAATGCAGACTAATGTATTGAAAACGAAAGTAGATTTATGAGCGCAGACTCGGAATCAAAAATATTCAAAATTATGCGACTTGCAGTCGAAATGGTGTTATGAAAAGGGTGTAATAGATTTGTTTGAACCCATCCCCCTTTACTTTTGAAAATCCCCCCACATTTTTAGAGGAAGGGGGGAAAATCCCCCCTGCTTTTTAGATCCTAGATTGGACACTGCATTTTATATTGTTTTCTAAGCTGAACTGGCTTGTGCAAGATCAGCATTACCATAGGCTGTCATCCACCTGTCTTCTTCTCAGTAACCAACACTGAAATTTTCATGAAACATTATGTTTAGCATCTTAGCATTGACCTTTCAAGTTTGTTCAAATTGGGTTGATCATGTCATTTACTAAGTTATAAAATTAACTTATGTATAACCTTACCCTTACCAAAAATATAGGCTTCTGGCGACTATTTGCTGCAACTCTGCGGCAAACATTGCTGCAAAGCTGCGGCGAACAAGTTTGCGGCGATGTTGCGGTACACTTTTATCATGCAAATGAGGTCTGCGGCAAAGTTGCAGCGAACAAATATGCAAATGAGGTTCTGGTGATGTTCCGGCGATGTTCAACGCAACTTTGCCGCAGACCTCATTTGCATGGTAAAAGTGTGCGGCAACTTTGCAGCAAACTTCATTTGCATAATGCTTTTAGCTGTAATCTTCTGGCGATGTTCGCTGCAACTTTGCATCAAACTTCATTTGCATAAAATGTTTCTCTGCACTGTTCTGGCGATGCTTGTGGTGATGTTCGCTGCAAAGTTGCGGCAATGTTCGCCAACACATCGCGGCAAAGTTCTTCAAAATAAATAAGGACTGAAATTATGAAATGGAACAATAGTGCGCTGTTTTAAAAAAACATATTTAGATCAAAAACATGATTTTTTTTCACTATTTAACATGGACTGCACCAAATTTAAATAAATGGAAAAGATTTAAATAAATCTACACTAAATAAATTCTCTCGATTTAAAGTATATCCTTACGGTTTGTTATGGGGGGTTGCGGGTGTCCGACCAAAGTTGACATTTCAAAATGTCTCGTAAGGGTCCCATGCCTAGTTAGGAAATTCCTCACGGGTGTATGTCTCACGCCCAGTGTTTTACATGTGCTCATGGCGATGTCAACCGCTGTCATTTCTACTTTACTCCCATTTTCATGGAGATGTCGGCCGCTGTCATTTCTGCATTACTCCCATTTTCATGGAGATGTTGACCGCTGTCATTTCTGCATTACTCCCAATTTATGGAGATGTCGACCTCTGTCATTCATGCATTACTCTCATTTTATGGAGATGTCGACCGCTGTCATTTCTGCATTACTCCCATTATCATGGCGATGTCGACTGCTGTCATTTCTGCATTACTCCTATTTTAATGGAGATGTCGACCGCTGTCAATTCTGCATTACACTCATTTTCATTGAGATGTCGACCGCTGTCATTTCTGTATTACTCCCATTTTATGGAGATGTCGACCGCTGTCATTTCTGCATTACACCGATTGTCGTGGAGATGTCGGCCGCTGTCATTTCTGCATTACTCCCATTTTATGGAGATGTCGACCGCTGTCATTTCTGCATTACTCTCATTTTCATGGAGATGTCGAGCGCTGCCATTTCTGCATTACTCTCATTTTCATGGAGACGTCGAGCACTGTCATTTCTGCATGACTCCCATTTTTATGGAGATGTCGAGCGCTGTCATTGCGCATTACTCTCACTTTTACAGAGATGTCGACCGTTGTTATTCCTGCAATACAGTCATTTCATAGAGATGTTGAGCTCTGTCATTTCTACATTACTCTCATTTTTATGGAGATGTCGAGCGCTGTCATTTCTGCATTATTCCCATTATCATGGAGATGTCGAGCGGTCATTTCTGCATTACTACCATTATCATGGAGATGTCGAGCGGTGTCATTTTCATGGAGATGTCGAGAGCTGTCAATTCTGCATTACTCTCATTTTCACGGAGATGTCGAGTGCTGTCATTTCTGCATTACTCCCATTATCATGGAGATGTCGAGTGCTGTCATTTCTGCATCACTCCCATTTTTATGGAGATGTCAAGCGCTGTCATTGCGCATTACTCTCACTTTTACAGAGATTTCGAGTGCTGTTATTCCTGCATTATCTCCTTTTCATAGAGATGTCGACCGCAGTCATTTCTGCATTTCTCTCATGTTTATGGAGATGTCGAGCGCGGTCATTTCTGCATTACTCCCATTTTCATGGAAATGTCGAACATCATCCTAACTGTAAATTTCAATAATCTCAGTTAAATTTTTACCTGTCCATGTGCTTGAATACCCATTTTATTAAATTGTTTTCTTCCTGTGCCAATTTTTTTTAAAAACTGTATATTTTTGTGTTTTTTTTTTTAGTTTTTTTTACGGGTATAAATAAAAATATCATGATCATATTCACAAGTGCTATTAAATAGCAGATTCATTTCAAATTACAACTGAAAAAGTCGGCATTACCACTGTTAGTAGCGCACTGGGCTTTGAATCCAGAGGTCAGTTGGATCCTCAGACAGTACCATGTTGTCTTTAAACATGACACTATTTCTATAGCGTACACCCTTTATAATGATTGACATGCAACATTGTGTCTTATTGTCCCTCGTCTCCAGCCACTAATTCAAATGAGTAGATTATCAGTTACCTGTATAGATGGTTCATGTGATACAGTACTAGGTTTAATAACAAAACAAAAACAATTAGTCTAAAACTGATCGTCTGTTGGCCCTTCATGGCATAAAAACGACGTTAAAAATTCAAACAGATATGTGAAGTGCATTGTCCATTAATTCTTGGCTTACTTAGCTTTCTCTCCAAATGTTTCAACAACGACTTTGTAATCACTCGGCATTCATCACCTTATCTTTCCATAAACTATTTATTTAAACCTAATGCAGTCAATTCATTTAACACATTTTAAGGCAAGTCCTGCAACGAAATCGTTTGGAAAATTGTCTGAATGACCTAGTTAATTCAAAATACATTTAACCAAGTCAACATAGCAACGTTTGTTAATATTATGTCCATGACCACTAAATATACCAAGGTTTAGTACTGATGATAAGATAGTTAAAATAACTGATAAACACGTGTACTGTTATTTAATAACGTATGTTTTAATTCTTCAAAATTTTGGCGCCGAATTGATGCTTTGCATCAAGTTTTTCTTGTATTCATCTGTAAACGAGTGGGCCAGTTCGTTTGATAATAGAGATGTATTTATGATATAGCTGTCGGTGTTTTGTCGTGACAGCTTATTGTTTAGATTAACCGATTTCTCTAATAACTAATGTAACTTCACATGTCAAGTACGTTATGATTACATAATGTCATACTGCTGTTTCCCGGAGTCCAAATTATATTATCGGATAGCAGGTGATCAGCAAGTCACGTGGCCTGTGACCGACTTTTTGTGGCGATTATAATAGCATGCGTAGCTGTGATTATTGGGCAATATCGTTTCACAGTAATTACTAGTTTAATGTTAACCATGTATCGAATATTGAGATTGTTGTTGTTGTTTGCTCTCTCTCTCTCTCTCTCTCTCTCTCTCTCTCTCTCTCTCTCTCTCTCTCTCTCTCTCTCTCTCTCTCTCTCTCTCTCTCTTACACACACATGCTTGCTTGCTTGCCAGCTCGCTGTATGTTTACTTCCTTATTTCTTTTATTTATTACTTAGATCTACGATCGTCTGAATTAATAAATAAATCCGTTCTTTCCTCCTTAACCTACCCCTTTAGCTGACTTTATTCATTTGTATTATTAGTATTAAATTATATTATGAAATTCTCACCACGAGTCCTGTGTGACTCCTCCTTTCTCATACATCATGTATTTTGATCTGAGAAATAAAAGTTATTGTTGTTGTTGTTGTTGTGTTTTTGCTAAAAACTGTAATTGTTTGGTTGAATGGTGTTTTACGTCATTTTCGGTACATTTTTAGCTATATATGACAGACGATAGTTCGTGGTGAAGGCAGATCACCCACCGTTTCCTGGGTAGAATATATATACCTCCCGCCATTCATAGGAACAATATTTTCTCGCTAACAAATCGAGCTCCCAGTAGGATTTAACCCCTTAGCGATGAGAGTTGAGACGATTGTTAATGCATGGCCATGGATGCGCTTTATGAAATGATAAATAGAGGATCTTAAACGAGTTCCCATTTCATATAAGATTTATGAAACGAGTTATGAATTATTTTAATTTTAACGAGCCTTTTGGCGAGTTAAAATTAAAAATAATTCATAACGCGTTTCATAAATCTTATATGGAATGGGAACGAGTTTAAGATCCTTTTTTATCACATAATATTGCAATCAAATTAGTAAAAATTAATTCAGATGGACATAGAACCGCCACGACGTCAGACACACTTTAGCGCCAAAACGTCGTAAAATATGTGACGTTGAAACGTCGCGTCTCACACATAACGTTGCGTATAAAAGAGTTCGTGTTTTATCTCTTTACAAAATAGCTGTTTACTTGCTTAATTGGTTAGTATGTGTACATGGACTTTCAATGTTACAGAGACCATATTGATATGACCTTCAACTAGCCGAGAACATCAAAACTTTTTTATTCTTAAACACAATAACGGGGCCTATATTTAATGATGAACACAATAGTGTAATATAAATGCTACATACATGTACATGTGTATGATATATAGCCTAATATGTGCTAAAATGAGCTAAACAACTGTTAAACAAAGCTACATATGATGAATATAACTGCTTAACTTTTGATTTCTTTCTTTTTAAACAAATATATGTGCAGTAAGTGTTAATCAGTCCACGGCATATTGGATTTTATTTTTATTTTTTTCTCGTCTTTATATTGTAAATGTAGTCGTTTTATTTCAATTAACGTTTTTCAAATTAATGACCGATTAAACATGGATGCACCAGTTTCATTACTGATTAACACACAATGTACATTTTGTTCATGAAACTTGTGATAGTGATTATATCAATACTCTTCTTCAAAAGAACACTTTCGTAACTTGTATTTTTTTATTTATCTATTTTGTATTATTTTTCTATAGTTTCTTAATTATTATTATTTATTTTATACTTAATTGATGCTGATAATGGTAATCATTCTCAAAGTGAAAATTATGTGTACATAATGTTGTCCCGGTGTCTCATACGTCGTGTAAACGGCTGGATATTAAAAAAAAATGAATTTTACTGTGATGAATCTATATTATATGTAATTTTATATGTGACACTTTAATAATCTTTTTTTTTTTGTTGTATGATAATGCGGTGATAAATTCTGTAAAAAAAAACTACCATATATAATTGCAGGTGGATGACGGAGGTAACACGAAGTTTAAGAAAAAACAAATCAACAAAAGACGCACATTTTGTGCAGAAATTGAAAAGCTACAATTTAGAAGACGAATTAAAGGTTTTAAAGTAAGTTACTGTAACTTTTCGTATATATACATATGGTATTTAAGTTATACAATTTTGAATGTGAATGCTGTAAAGATGGTCGTCCTTTTCCTTGTAATGTGTTTCGACAAGTATAATGACATATACGTGTGGCAGTTTGGACTGTCGAAACATTACGTGGTCCCGCCTTAATTCCATTAAACGATGGGAACGCTTATATAAGCAGGATTTTATAACGGATTTTCGACAATAAAACATGTTTAAAATTACCTATTGTCTTAATTTTACATTATGCAAACTTTTTAAGCTGAAATTAAGGTTTTATTTCATACCCCAGCCAACCCCGTTTTCGCTTCTCGGAGAAGGGGTTGGATGGGGTATGCAAGTTAATTCTCTGATACGTAAAGTGTGTCGATATTCCATTAGGCAAATTGACCTTGGTAGGGGCTAACATGGGTCGTGACTCGTTCTTGTGCGGTGTCTTTGTCCGATACGCCGAGAAATCATAAACATTCAAAATACATATTATAATACAGCAAAACTTAGTTCCAAATATAATAATTATGTTCCCAAAGTAAACAATACAATTTATTCTCACAATGGTTTTACTGGTCACATGATGTAGGTATAGAAAACGTATACTGTTACAGTTTCTGCTGAGGAAAATCGGACAAAAAATTTTTCTGAGCGTTTGCTTTCAACAGAAAATTTGATCTCTACCATGTTTGTACCTACATGATAAACCCGTTCAGACCAGGCCTAATATTCATCAAACGTTTGAGCACAAAAATCGGACTCGACTCAAAATCTCTTCTTTTTTTTTGATTCTAAATAAAAACAATTTTACCAACAAATTACTATATTTACTTACAGAATCGAGTTATTTTAAAGGTAATTTAACGAAAAATTTCTGAAAACAATTCTTACCCATACTTTCGTGTTGATAGGGTTTGCAAAAAAATTAGATTTTGAGTCTGAGTCTGATTCTTGTGCTCAAAAAATTGATGAATTTAGGCCCTGGCCGGATAATATAAACAAATATTGAAGCAATGAGCACAGCAAACTGTGTTCAGCAACGATTATTATAGTTTAAAGTGCATATTTTGTTCAAAACATGTTGTTATTGGGTGAATTTCGTGACGGTTAACCTATGTGCGCCATAATATTTGACCTTTTATTATTTTGATTTCTATGTACAAACAAAAATACATTATAGTTTTCTCATTTGTCTCAAAGCCTGAAAAGTAGGTTTATGTTTAAACTCTGAATAATTCGAGTCCTTAACCAAACTATCTTCATGATTTGTATCATAACCAAGACACTATTGTTATTTACCCCACTGTCTCGTATATAATCATTTTTCTGTTCCCGACTTTCGTGTTCAGTAGTTACTTTCGTGTTCAATAGTTGTTTTTCCGGGACCGGACTTCCGTGTATGTAGTCGTGTACACATGTTTACAGTACCCGATCTTACTGTATTTATTCGTTTATCGGTACCCGACTTTCATGTATATAGTCGTGTATGTATTCATTTTCCGGTACCCGACTCTTCGTGTATGTATTCATTTTCCGGTACCCGACTTTCGTGTATGTTTCATTTTCCGGTACCCGACTTTCGTGTATGTATTCATTTTCCGGTACCCGACTTTCGTGTATGTTTCATTTTCCGGTACCCGACTTTCGTGTATGTATTCATTTTCCGGTACCCGACTTTCGTGTATGTTTCATTTTCCGTTACCCGACTTTCGTGTATGTATTCATTTTCCTACCCGACTTTCGTGTATGTTTCATTTTCCGGTACCCGACTTTCGTGTATGTTTCATTTTCCGCTACCCGACTTTCGTGTATGTTTCATTTTCCGCTACCCGACTTTCGTGTATGTTTCATTTTCCGGTACCCGACTTTCGTGTATGTATTCATTGTTTCATTTTCCGGTACCCGACTTTCGTGTATGTATTCATTTTCCGGTACCCGACTTTCTTGTATGTATTCATTTTCCGGTACCCGACTTTCGTGTATGTATTCATTTTCCGCTACCCGACTTTCGTGTATGTATTCATTTCCGCTACCCGACTTTCGTGTATGTATTCGTTTTCCGGTACCCGACTTTCGTGTATGTATTCATTTTCCGCTACCCGACTTTCGTGTATGTATTCATTTTCCGGTACCAAACTTTCGTGTATGTATTCATTTTCCGCTACCCGACTTTCGTGTATGTATTCATTTTCCGGTACCCGACTTTCGTGTATGTATTCATTTTCCGCTACCACACTTTCGTGTATGTATTCATTTTCCACTACCCGACTTTCGTGTATGTATTCATTTTCCGGTGCGTGATTGTCAGTAACGCTATAATGACTATAGCACGACAGAAGCGCTACAGTGACTGCCTATGAATCTTCAGCGTAAAATGTTTCAGCTATTGGAGGGACGTGTGGTATAATCGAACATTTTCAATATTTAATAACTTTGTTTTGTTTTGTCAGATATTTATTGAAAGCTACTAGCACATTTTTAGTGGTATGACGGGTCGAAAGATAATTTGGAAAGACAAACTCTGGTCCCGTTCTCATATTATTAGAAGTGAGCCTGACCCCACGCCCACCACCACAACCCCTCACGAACATACCAACCCTCACCCCTTCTCCAACATGTTCACTGTCCCTACGCTAATGTACCCCTAGATTGAAGTATTATACTTATATGAATCAGAACTAAATGGTGGATGTTTGCTTGTGGTTTCGCCATCGTACCATCGCCATCGTACCATCGCGAATCACATTGTTAACTTGTTTATAAGTCCATGCGCGATGGTACGATCGTACCATCCCGTTATTGCCATCGAACCATTGTTCAATCACACTTCGACTCGTTTTCCCAAGTCATCGCGTAAAAAGAATTATAATAAGAACAGACGGACGTCGACGGAAGACGGACGAACAACACAACATCTAATAAGCTCGTCTGGCATTTGGCGACAAGAGCCAACAAAAGCCGCACCCTGCGTTCGGTAATTCGTATTATGTGCCGAGTGAAATAAACTATGGCCTAAAATTATATGTGTTTACCCTACTTTTCAATACAATTAGATTTTCAAATTTTGTATAAAATTAATTCATTAAAAATGTATGTCTCTATTTTTGTGTCGCCTTTTCGAAGAAAAAATCGATACATAGGGATCACTTTGTCGTCCGTCCGTCCGTCAGTTAGTGCGTCACGAAAACTTAACGTTGGCTATAACTTTCTCATTTCTTGATATTGCTGCATCAAACTGTCAATATATACTCATCATGACAACACCGACAGGACCATACTAAAATATGAAGGTCAAGGCCACACTGAAGGTCATTATATGAGTTAAATACTCGTTTTTTTCTTCACGAAAAAAATTAACGTTGGCTATAACTTTCTCATTTCTTGATATTGCTTCATCAATCTTCCAATATATACTCATCATGACAACATCGACATAACCATACTAAAATATAAAGGTAAACTCACACTGAAGGTCATTATATGAGTTAAATACACATTTCTTTCTTCCCGAAAACTTAACGTTGCTTATAGCTTCCTCATTTCTTGATATTTCTTCATCAGACTTTCAGTATATACTCATCATGACAACATCGACATGACCATACTAAAATATAAAGGTCAAGTCACACTGAAGATTAAAATATGGGTTAAATAATCATTTTCTTCACAAAAACTTAACGTTGGTTATAACTTTCTCATTTCTTAATATTTCTTCATCAGACTTTCAATATATACTCATCATGACAACAATTACGTGCTATCACTATTTTGTTTAGTGTTCAAAGTACATTGCGCAAGCGTCAAAGTGCATTGCGCAAGCGTCAAAGTGCAATGGGCCACTGCGTTCACAGGACTTCTCATTTGTCAGTGCCATCGTTCAGTGAATATTGAAAAGTAAGTTAACCATTAAGTAAATAAGTGTTTATTAAGTAGAATTGAAATAAATAAAAAAACAAAGACATTTGTTTTTTTATTCCACCTAACAAACACTAACTAACACATAGTACTGAAGAAGATTTTGTTATGTAAACAACTGCACAATATAAAATTTGCGCAGAAGGAAATTTGATCTTCCTTGTTGTTCATGAATATAAGAGTAAACAATATCAGGATTCTTCCTGGTTTTGTTTGTTTTTCTTATTACAACCTTGACTTATTAACGTTGCTTATACATATGAAAAGTTAAGCTAGTAATGTTAATGCTACTTAGCCATATCATAGTATGACAGCTCTGAAATGAGTATAAGATTTTATAAGCATATTTAGTACATATTTAGTTTCATCCTGATAATTTATTATCAGGGTGGCGAAACCACGTGACTTTTGATTGGTTTCACGGAAAAAAATGTAAACAAAGCGCTCGATTCAGGTACGGATTTTCTTCATAACTTCCTTAATATTTAACAATTTTTTACACGTATCCTTACAGTGTGAGCTCTTTCCTCCGCCGCAAAATTTGATCCATTCAGTACTTTTTGAGATTAGCCTTCCCAAAATATACATGATCATATATTTATTTAATTTCCATCACTTTGGGAGGGCTAATCTCAGAAAGTACTAAATAAATCAAATTATCATTTACGGCGGAGGAAAGAGCTCCTTTGAAGGGGTATGTGCACTTTAGTTGAATAAAATTTTATAAACATTTAGAAAGTTATGAAGCAAACACTTATCTGAATCGAGCGTTTAGTTTACACTTGTTTGCCGTGATCAAAAAGTCACGTGGTTTCGTCACCCTGATTATGCGATACAGTAAACGCACCCATTTCCAGTGGTGTAGATTGATGGTTAAATAAAATGGGGGTTTACAACCAGATTGTATTGGGACAGGCATGAGATGAAGGGTATAGATGCTCATCAAATATTACATCACCAGGGCACAAACCCACACAGGGCAGAGATCTGCAACTCTAAAGCGAGGCGGCTTCCAGTGCAAACATGAATACTATAGCCGGGATTATATAATTATATATCTCTGTAAAAACAGCATTTTAAAAAAATACCGCTCTTCATTTTTATGTCACATTTCATGTGACGTTTTTGTTACCGTTGTAATTTTATTTTAGAACGAATAGACAAATGGCATAAAAGGCTGTCGAAGCCGCGTGCGTCTTCACTAGTAGATGCATTTGGGGTTAACATGAGATCGCCGACAGTCAAACCTTAGCATGTAATTGGTATTGTCCTACAATTCCTCGGCAACTCATTCAATATCTGTGTTTATGAATTATTGCAAAGTTATACGCCTTTCACCAGCTTCAGATTGCTTGGGAATTCTAAATGATCAGTTTTCAAATCAGTCAAATCAAGGATTCTCGAGAAGATGTTATTTAATTGTAATTTTACAACTTTGAAATAAAAATACCATTGAAAGTCGCTGTCTGAAGCTGGTGAAAAGTACTGCGTAATTCCCTTTCACTCCTTCCTGTGTACTCTTTTTCTGTGTTAAGCACACATGCTGTACGCAAAGTAGGCAGCTGCGCACACATTGTCCCAAAATTAATATTGAAAAAAATAAAAAGTCCAAAAATGCAATAAAAACAAGAGCTAGGTGGTTGGGTGGGGTGGGGGTTATGGGGGGGGGGGGTGGTTGGGGGGGGGGGGGGTGCGGGTGAAGGCGGGGAAGGGTGATGAGGTCAGGTAACTTCTTCATTTTACTCACTTTTTTATTTTTTCTAGAAGAACAAATAAAAATATCAAAGACAAAATCAGCCTCATTTTGTTGCGGAAACGCCTCCAGACTGCACCACAGACGGTCTAGGGAAAAAAATATTAGGAGAGCATGCCCCCGGACCCCCTAGACTGTTTGCGTACACATTCAAAAATCCCTAGCTACGCCCCTGCAGGCACTTTTCGGCAGAGCCTCGGTTCCGATAAAAACACATACCTCGGGTTGGAATTCCCTGATATTCATGAAAGATTACAGTATGCAAGAAATGTTTTATTTATCTTTGATTGTGGCTTTTTGGTTTATGTTTTATTTACACCGTCGTTAAGGGGACAAGAGACGAGAGACGATCTGGAAGAATAATGGGTTTCAATCAAAATACGAATAAAAACATCATTATGTGTTTCATTTGCATATTTAGTGCGCGTATGCACTAGATTAGGCCCCATTATGCATTATTATTGTTATGAAATAGTTTTATTGGGAAAACTCGACGACTCTGCACGTTTTGATATAATTCATTTAAGTAATCAAGGCTATAACACTTTGTGTTGTTGTTGTTGTTGTTGTTTTTATGTAAGTACACTTTTATTTAAGTGTATGCTCAGCGTTTAGCAAAATGAACCCTATATGATGTAAACATTTTGGATTTAACAACAAATATACGCCAAGTCCTCGAGCTTTCCAGATCAAACATGTTGATAAATACAAATCAAACCGAAGGTAAAAGTAGGTTCAATTGAATGTACATTTCATATGAAACGATGGTTTTTATTTGTATTTAGTTTGACACCAATCGCTCTTTCGGGTCGCCTCTAATCCCTACAGACATAGGCCTATATTACTTATGTAACACCAATCGCTTCTTGCGGGTCGCCTCTAATCCCTACAGACATAGGCCTATATACTTGTGTAACAGTTATTTTTATATTGGAAAGAAAAATAATCATAAACACTGTATTGAAATTTGTGTTTCTCCTGTATTAAAATACACATGAATACTGTGTAACGTACCATCTTTGCTGATTTCAGGGACTTGTTGAAAAGTGTGCCATCACCGGTTGTGTTCTCCCACAACGACCTGCAGGAAGGTAATCAAACATTTGATTCGTTAAAGCGGCATTGCCTTGCAATCTAGAACGCATGGTCCGTGGATTAATAAGCATCGGTGTTCACGACTACACTACGGCGCTCACAAAAGTTACCTACCTAATGACAATGAATGTTTTATTTTAAATTGTCGCAATTGTTTCGATTTTAAAGTGTTTACATATTAATCTTTATCTCAAAAAATCGCAAACAATATATATATATATATATATATATATATATAGTTATATGCATTATATATAAATCTATATTAAAAAATCAACAATATAACAATGACTTGTTTAAAATACATTTTGTATAACGCCATTCAAAGTTTGAATTATGAAAGACTATCACTATGTATATATTTTGTTTAGGAAACATATTATACATGGAGGACAGTACAGATCCCGACAAAACATTGACCGTAATAGACTGGGAGTACTGCAGTTATAGTTATAGGTAAGTTATTACAATTGTTTGAGGTAACTTATAACAATAGTTTGGGGGTCATTATTACAACAGTTATGGGTAAGTTATTATAATAATCTGAGGTACGTTATTATATAAGTTACAGGTAAGCTATTACAATACTTTGAGGTCCTTAATTACAATAGTGCGGTAAGTTATTACACTAGTTTGAAGTACATTATTATGTCAGTTACAGGTAAGCTAGTACAATAGTTTACAGTACATTATTACGTCAGTTACAGGTAAGTTGTAACAATAGTTTGAGGTACATTATTACAACAGGTACAGGTAAGTTAGTACAATAGTTAAAGTTAAATTATTGCAATAGTATGAAGTACATTATTACAACAGTTACAGGTAAGTTGTAACAATAGTTTGAGGTACATTATTACAACAGGTACAGGTAAGTTAGTACAATAGTTAAAGGTAAATTATTGCAATAGTATGAAGTACATTATTACAACAGTTACAGGTAAGTTGTAACAACAGTTACAGTTAAGTTATTACAACAGTTAAGTTATAACAACAGTTACAGTTAAGTTATAACAACAGTTAAGTTATTACAACAGTTACAGTTACGTTATTACAATAGTATGAAATACATTATTACAGTAGTATGGAGTACATTATTACAACAGTTACAGGTAAGTTGTAACAACAGTTACAGTTAAGTTATTACAACAGTTAAGTTATTACAACAGTTACAGTTAAGTTATTACAACAGTTACAGTTACGTTATTACAATAGTATGAAATACATTATTACAGTAGTATGGAGTACATTATTACAACAGTTACAGGTAAGTTGTAACAACAGTTACAGTTAAGTTATTACAACAGTTACAGGTAAGTTATTACAACAGTTAAGTTATTACAACAGTTACAGTTACGTTATTACAATAGACTAGTATGAAGTACATTATTACAACAGTTACAGGTAAGTTGTAACACTAGTTTGAGGTGCATTATTACAACAGTTCAGTTACATGTAAGTTAGTACAATGGTTACAGGTAAGTTGTTAGAACAATAGTGTGAAGTCGATAGTACAACAGTTACATGTAAGTTATTACAACAGTTACAGTTAAATTGTAACAATAGTTTGAGGTACATTATTGCATTAAACACGCCTAAAGATAATTTAGAAGTTTAAATAAACTTTCTATGTCTTTGATTCATATCGGGCACACACCAAAGACAAACATTTGGCGATCGATTTTGGTGTATTGTTAGATCAAGATAAGTGTATTAGCGTCTTGTATTATACATGTACCAAGATTTACAGACATCTTATTAACTGAATACTAGCAATAAATATATCATAGTTTGACCAAAGAGGCTAGTAGGCTTTTGTATTTGTTAGCACACCTGATGTGGTGCGGTGTGGTGCGGTGCGGTGTGGTGCGGTGTGGTGAATACTTAACACAGTAATAGTCTTTAAGATATACTTATTAAACTACTATCTATTTAGTTACGTTCACAATATTCAAAGTAAATTGTTCAACTTTCAATAAATATACAATGTATTGCGTGCAAGCAGTTTTCTAGTTCAAACGGTGTGCGATTTAGGCTATCAAACAGAAACTACCCAAGGAAGGCAAAATCTCTTCTTATATAGCGGAGATATGTACGTCTTTCTGACTGACACGTGTGCTCTTTAAACTGGACTCTGACCTCCGAAACTGGTTCTGAGGTCGCCAAAACTGGCTTAAAAGTAAAGATCTCAGCATTTTGGAGTAAACAAATTATTTAGCTTACATTTTACACTACTGGATACAGGGTTCTTACATAAGCCTCACATTGTTCAGAAACAAGGGTGACCCCTCATCCGTGGATGCCGAGTGTTACCCCAGTCTTCTCATAGTTTCATCAACCAACCTCCCCTTAGGTTATAGTTTTGGTCATACTTTACTAAAAACAACAATTAATGAGGTTGACCAAAACCATGCTTACACATCCATCCCATTGTTCGTCAGAGTATCACCCTGACTGTTCATCCTAATGCCTGAACTTTCATAAGTTCGTTTCATCCAGGTTAAGTGGTCGGCACTTTAGTCACTACCAATTATGTTTTTATTGGTGTAACCTAGTTATTTAGAATGGTCATACATGCTTCACATGGACTTGTATATGATGGTCACCTAGGTTTCCCCCCTTGTACATGCACTGCCCATGATATTAACCGAGTTAAACTATAATCAGCTGCATTACAATAATGTGATGTGATATGAATGTTAAGAAGTAAATTTAGTAAGTAGTGACATACTGTTTATCGGAGAAAATTGAGTAGATGTCAAAAGTGTGTTATTACTAACTATAACGTTGATTACCAATAGTTTTCCATAATAGCCATGTTCTAGGTCTACGGTATTCTGTCACCTCATACCGAGGATCGATAACTGGACCATTGTGGAACAGTCTGTTATAGGTCCAAGGCATGCTGTCATTACTGAGTCATTATAGAACAATAACGGTGTATGTAATGTTTTGTAACGCCTGTGCATAACAATCTTATTATGTCACACCTACGAATATATTCTCGTTATCACAGGGGTGCAGATTTCGGGAACCATTTCCTTGAATGGTGCTACGACTACCAGTCCGTCACCGAGTCACCGTACTTCAGTTACAAGCCAGAGAACTATCCATCAAGGAAGCAACAGGTGCGTACATCTACACTGTGTCATTTAAGTCTCCCACACGTCATTCACAATTCACATATTAAATAGCCTATGTACTCAGTACATTTAAAAACAACATATTTGATTTTCGATTAAGTTTAGTTCACCTTTTTTTTGTTCAAATCAATATTGTATTTTATGTTAGTACACAAGTCTCTTTGTCCCAAAGGTTAACATAGGACGAGAAACAGTTGCATGCGATTTGCTCTACTTCTTTCAGTTAAAGCTTTGCACGAGGGCTCTTTAACATCTGTAGAAATTCAAAAAATACCAAGTGTGTACTGAGCATAAGCCAATAATATCGATGCCCTCCCAGTGGGTTTGGGGATAGGGGAAGCATTGGCAATTATTTTAATGGATCCAGATATCAAAGGCCGCATTCTACGGGTCTGTCGATTCTTACGGATGGCGGGAGGTGTACAGTACTGGTTCTACCCAGGAAAAGTGGGTTGTCTGCCTTCACCACAAAAAAATCGACCGTCATATATAACCTTACATGTGTTGAAAATGATGTAAAACACCATACAAACAAAACAAACTGAAACAAAATGAGATCTGGAGAATAATGGCCATTATTTTAAGGGATCCGGGGATCAATGACCCCTCCACCTCACCCCCTCACCCCCAACCCCCCCCCCCCACCACACACACACACACGCACGCACACATGAACACACTGGGAGGGCCTCGGTATTGTTAAACGTAGTATATCTCTTTAAAGACGAGCAAACTTATTTTCCTAAATTTCATCAATATAATATAATGATATATATATATTTGATTGAAATAAAAACCTGAAAACATGAGTAAAGATTGAATTTTTGAATTTGTATAATCATTTCATTGTATAGTGTTATTATTCTTTAGCTCTACTGGCCAAACGCCAAGGCCAGTAGAGCTTATGGGATGGCGAGTTGTCCGTCGTCGTTGTCGTCCGTTTTGCCCTGTGAACACTCTAGCACCTTCAAACATTCCATTTTCTGCCTTGTGAAAACTCTAGCACCTTCATTTATTATTTGATCTTTACCAAACTTGCACAGGTTATAAATATAAATGAAAGCTTGGACAAGTTCGAAAATCAGCCAGATTGGATAAGTAACACCAGATTTATGGCCATTTTTTTGCTGGAAAATGCCATTTCACTCTTGTGAACACTTAAGCACCTTCATTTATTACTTGATCTTTACCAAACTTGCACATATTGTTAATATTACAGACAGCTCCGGACAAGTTTGAAAACCACCCAGATTGGATCAGTAACACCAGAGTTATGACCATTGTTTTGCTGAAAAATGCCATTTTCACCCTTGTGAACACTCTAGCACATTTATTTATTACTTGATCTCCCAAACTTGCACAGATTGTTTCTATCATAGAATGCTCAGAAAAGGCTGAAAACCAGCCAGATCGGATTAGAAACACCAGTGTTATGGCCCTTGTTTTGCTGAAAAAATGGCATTTTCTGCCTTGACCACTATAGCACCTTCATTTATTATTTGATCTTTACCAAACTTGCACAGATTGTTTATATCAATGACAGCTTGGACAAATTCGAAAACCAGTCAGATCGGACCAATTACGCCGGAGTTATGGCCCTTGATTTAGTTTAAAATGCTGTATATTGCCTCGTTAAGCTGATAGGGCCTTCGATTTTCATCCGATCTTTACCAAGCCTTCCCAGATTGTTAATATCAATGAAAGCTTGAACAAGTTCGAAAACCCGCCAAACCAGATGTGTAACACCAGAGTTATGGCCCTTGATTTAGTTCAATTGGTGTAATTTGTCTCGTTTGTAGGGATGATCAGTATCAAGCCCAGTTGTGCATATCATCGCTGTGTTCCAGTTGAATGATTTTGGCAGAGTTATGGCCCTTTAAACGTTTTAGTACACAAACTTTGTCCGGAATAGTTCTCCTGAACCCCTGGCCGGATTTCATTCAAGCTTGACAAGGCTGATTAGTATCAAGCCCAGTTGTGCATATCATCGCTGTGTTCCAGTTGAATGATTTTGGCAGAGTTATGGGCCTTTAAAGGTTTTAGTACACATACTTTGTCCGGACCAGTTCTCCTGAACGCCTGGCCGGATTTCAACGAAACTTTGCTAGGGTGATCAGTATCAGGCGTAGTTACGCATGCCATCGCCGTCTTCTGGTTTAATGATTTTTGGCAGAGTTATGGCCCTTTAAAAAAAGTTTATAAACTGACTTTGTACAGACTAGTTCTCCTGAACCCCTGGCCGGAATTCAGCGAAACTTGGCAGGGATAATCAGTACAAAGCCTAGTTGCTCATGTCATCTTCGTGTTGCTGTGGAATGATGTTGAATGTTCCATGATACACAAACGTTATCCGGACTAGTTTTCCTGAACACCTATCCAGCTGGCTTGCGGAACGTCGGTGGTTCTACCCAGGTGCCCGCCCGTGCACGAAAATTGCCCGGAGGGGCACCTGGGGTCTTCCTCCACCAATGGAAGCTGGAAAGTCGCCATATGACCTTAGCTGTTGGTGCGACTAAAATCCAATTCAATTCAATCAATTTCCTGAACACCTGCCTGGATTTCAATGAAACTTGGCAGGAGTCAAACTTGGTTTGAGTGTTTATATTAACGAAAGTTTGTTTTGTTTTAAAGTTAGCCAAACTTGTGCCAAATACATCCCTCCCCCATATCTTGGTATTGAAAACATTTTATAAAAAAACTTGATTCTGCCATATCTGACACACAATTCTTCTATCCACCTCACCCACCCCACCTCACCGTGGACACCATATAGCCAGTAGAGCGATACAGGCCCTATTGGGCTTGTTTAATTTGTGAAAATATTGTGTATTTTGTACAAGACAAAAGAAACGTCCATTAACTCCTGTATTATTCATTTGTTTACAGTTTGACTTTTTCCGTGCATATCTACAATATTCGGGTGGAGAATTATCGGACCAAGTGCTACAGGACATGTATATCGAGGCGAACACCTTCGCCCTGGCATCTCATTTCTTGTGGGGTCTCTGGTCAATTCTACAAAACGACATGTCCCACATACAGTTTGGCTTTATGGTAATAATAACACCTACTCTAAGCATGTCATTTTAATTTCTACAGTTGTAAGTAAAAACATAACCTGATAAATCGTAGTTAATAGTTCCTTTTTCCTTGTTTATTCCTCTTTTCGAATAAGAAAATTGGAACAATTCCCTTTTCTTTTTTTTTAAATAACTAAGAACAAGGGAATTACAGGTATGTTATAACCTTCCACGAAACACTGAATAACCGTAAACAGGTATTAATAAGGACTGGTTTCTTATTCATTATTCGAGAAATATATAAAACTAGGAAAGGGTGAACCAACGCTGTGTTCATATATTGCATGGATGTGATTTAATATTTACTCATTGTAGTTATAAGCCTACATATATCCTTAATTCATTGGTTCCTTTTTTGTCAATTATTTCTTCACTGGCATAATGCAGTGTTTTCGCATATGGTAATTAAATGTGAAATAAATCTGCATTTAAAAGCGTTATGGTTTGATTATATCCCAGTTTATAGTCAATCATTGTTCCATCAAATTAAGGTCTTGTTTCAAAACGCTCTTGTTTGAAATTATATTCAACATTTGCATACAAGTATTCTATAACCATGATGATAACATGAGATACGTCCATAAACATGATAAACAGATTATAACAAAGGGAAATGTAAAATCTTCAGTTCAATACTTGAAATAGCTTGATATACATTGTTAATGCCAACCATCTTTGTGGTTCCGCCCTCTATTGCACACCTGTACGCAGCGAGAACATAATCAGATCGCTATTACACACGCGTATATTCTTATCATATAAGCGCTTTCTTTCGTACTACAGCTATAGATGGAGATCCTAACTTTTAGCACGATGGTCCCATCCACTTCGTAGCGCACAGAAACAAAATTGTAGCTTTGGTAATTGGTTTTCAAAAAGTTGATGATTTTATACATAATTTCTACAAGTTATGACAATGATATGAAATAACTAGATACATATAACACAGTCTACGAAACTGAGAAGATAAGAATGAGTATCGGGCATTACGTTAACAATTCCAAGTATTCTATTTGTGTTTGTAATTATCAGAGTTTCGTGATAAGCCACACACAATAAACACCGTCAACCTTTGTTTATATATTTCATGGATCTAACCTTGTGTACTACGCAATAACGTGTTCTCGCAATGTACAGATTCCCCCAGCAGGGCCTTCCACGGACATTATTTAAGGGGTATGGGAAATTAAATTGGAATGCCATGGGGTGTGTGCGAAGGAGGTACCCTTCGGTGACAAATATATTTATGGATCATGATTTATTTAGATGCAGTTTTAGAATATTTCAACTGTAAATGAAAGGATTTTTAAGAGGTATAGCCTACGTACAAGGAGCTATTTATAGACGTTTATAGTGTTTTAAAGGAAAAGGGAAGCGAGATCAAACGATAGGGGGTTAATTAAGGAGTAGGGGGAAATTAGATTTTAAAATTTAAGGGATAGGGGGAATATGCTCTTAAATGGCCTGTGTAAGACCCTGCCCAGAAGTGCATTGTCTGTGGCTCAAGTACAAACATTGGCTCCAATGATTGCTACATGGCTTTGTGGGACTACTGCTTATTCGCTTATATAGTAAACACGTTTTGTACTGTTAATTGGCTCATGCGTTTTATATGCTTGATTGACAGATTACAACTGTGTATTACATGGTAAATCATCATTTGTATTTTCTTTTCCAGGAATATGCTCTATGCCGATTCCAGGGATATTTTAGTATGAAAGAAAAATTACCATCATTACTGTTACAGTGAAAGTGGTGGTGTGTTTACAAAGAGTGGAAGCTTAACGCGAGATAAACGCTTCTTATTATTTTCCAAATACGACATTCGGCGAGCTTCACGGCAATCCGGACATAGAAGCATAATCAGTGTCAATAGAAATGGATTACCCATTGTTTAATCTTTTGGCATTTTAAAACGATATTGATGGATTATATTCCATCAATGATATTTTACAATTGTTTTCTATTGCAAAGCTTCTGTTCGAATGCAGAATTGTGTTCCATCAATGATACACGTGTGTTCTATTGCATAGCTTGTGTTCTGTTACTGGACTGTGTTCACGATTGTGTTCTATTGTACGATGAGTATTATTGCCATATTCTGCCATGTACGGCTAATGTTCGATACGTATTTTTAGTAGTATTGTATTCTGCCAAATGCGGGTTATTTGAGATGTTTCGCTTCTGCCAAAGTGTTCATATAGTTAACATACAGTATTGGTCTTGTTCAGCATAGAATAGCATGACTGAAAAAAAAATCCATACACTTTCATCAGAAAATAACATTTAGTATTATGATTAGCCTTGTACATAAATGAGTGTGTTTTCAATATTTGCTCAATATTTGCATGTATTTTAATATACCCATCGATGATACACGTGCCTGGTGGTTATAATTGTTCCCATCGATGATACACGTGCCTGGTGGTTATAATTATACTCATCGATGATACACGTGTCTGGTGGTTATAATTATACTCATCGATGATACACGTGCCTGGTGGTTATAATTATACTCATCGATAATACACGTGCCTGGTGGTTATAATTATACCCATAGATGATATACGTGTCATGTTTAGTCTGCATCACTGCGTTCACGTTTTATTATTCCGTAGCACCATTTACACCGTTGGCAATTAATGCGTTTACTTAAGGACATTTCCTACATTCGTTGATGGGCCTTTTTTCGCGCATGCCAGTCTAAGAACGACTGTTATTATTTATCCTCACGATGTTCGCCAATATTATTCTAAGTAAGACTCAGCATGCCAAGAAACCAATATATCTTTCTTTAATCCGCCCCTCATAGAGTGTGTCTCAATGTCGCATGAAATGCACATCAAATTGTCCGTACGTCATTCGACCTTGAAATAACTCCACCCACATCAATTTGATTGACAGTCTCACTTTCTTAACCTGCGCACGAATTGACCAGTGAAATCCCGGAAACATAGTAAAGTATCCGCTTTAATTGCCGTTGGTGTAGCATACAAAATCCAAATACGAAATCATGTTGTATAAACTAGTCAATATATAATCCCCATATTGGTATGTGTTATTTACATAGTTTACCCATATTACCACTGTGTAGTTACATTATGAAAAAATGTTAACCTTAATTACTTTTTTGTAGTTTTTCGTTTTTCTACATAACTTACATTTTAGGAAAGCATTAGTATATTGATTGAGAACTCAAACATATATACTTTTCAGGTTAATATATTAGTACAAATATTGCGAAAACACACATTTTTCAAATCACATGTAGCAGAAATTTGCAATGAAATTTGCGTATACATTTAAAAAGCATGTTTTGTTATATATTTTTATTTTTATTTTTTATTTTCGAGACAGCCGATATACATTTATCACTAACAAATCCTGTTTCCCTTGTTCATAATGTTTTATATGATTCACATATTATACCAGGTGTTCAGCAACAGATGTACAGTTATACTGACAGTCAATGAAAACGCATCAGTAGATTGTTGGTGTTAAAATTTTATTGCTGAAGTAATATATAACTATATAAGTGCATATTTTGAAACTGAATGATATCAGTTAACAATTGCAAACACCGAATGTCTCGAAATTCAAAGTCACAGGGGTAGAAAACAAAAGTCACACATCTGTCCTTTCCTAGGAATTCATCCCGACATCACGTTATTCCATGACGATAACGTCACTTGTAACTCTGGCTAAGTGCGGCCTGGCGTTAACGTGATGTTGGATGATTTCCTAGGAAAGATGAAAGGGTTGGCCATACCCGGTATTAAGATGTGTGACTTTTGTTTTCTACCCGTCTGACTTCAATTGAACACTATATACCGTGTTTAGGAAGTGTGAGACTATAAGAATCTTTCATGGGTATCCGGTGAAGATAGGGAATTCCAACCCGAGGTATAAGTGTTTTTATCGGAACCGAGGCTCTGCCGAGGTTCCGATTAAAACACTTATACCGAGGGTTGGAATTCCCTATCTGAACCGAATACCCATGATAGATTCTTTTTCTTGCATATTAGAGACATGTTGTGCGTCGACGCCGCCAGCTACTAGCGTTTTGCATGTTTTTCTGAATACCGGATGTTGCCGCGCGTGAATTTTATGTCGACCCTAGGGTGAGATGGAAATATCTAGCCCCGGTAAAATGGCGGATATCCTTGTCCGGTATGCAAGAAATCCGTGTTCGCAATTGTTAATTAATATCCTTCAATTTCAAAATATGCACTTATAATTATAAGTTACTTTAGAATTTAACACCAATATAATCTACTGGTGCGTTTTCTTTGACCGTCAGTATATTAATTAATCGAACATATTGTGCTATGAGGGTCCAAAAGGCATACCCTTTTTTTATTGAGAAAATGCTTAAATCATCTCCTCATGTACTATTTTCATCTACATTTATGTCAGATAATTATTTTGTTTTTCTTATAGCCTTGATGCACACAATTAAGTTGCACGTAAGCTTTATGAAAAAAAATCGATGCTAGTCATTTCATAGACGGTGTGACATACATGTATAAGGAAATTGGTCGTCATTTGTTTTGGTATTGGGAACTGACATTTGTTACCTGCTTAACAAATGATCCATAGATGATCTTACATCTCGAGGCTGTTCAATATTAAAGGGAATGTAGCAGTGTGCGGGAATCTTTATTAATGAGTGTTCTGAAAAACTTATAAAATGGTGAAAGAATGATCAAAATCAAGCGATGAACAAAGAAGATATGACCGTTTGAACTACTTTGTTAATGGAAACCGCCATTTTGAGAACTATGACGTCATCTTTATAAATTACCAGATTTGGCATATTGATAATTATTATATAACCTATAAATAGACGCGTTTTCATTGGCTAAAAAGTAATTTTTTAGAAAAAATATCTAGCGATATTGACCTGTTTTTTTGATATTGACCTGTTTTTTTGATATTGACCTGTTTTATATAATTGTTTTTTTGATATTGACCTGTTTTATATAATTGTAAATTGAGGGTTATATAATAAAACAGTTACGGACTTTTCAGCTGTTATACATGATGTTGATATGTACCAAAAAATCATTATTGACCTCGGCTATCGCCTCGGTCAATAATGATTTTTTTGGTGCATATCACATCATGTATAACAGCTGAAAAGTCCATAATTGTATACTATCATTTAAAGCAAAGAAATTCACTGCAAATGAATGCAAAATCATTAAATAATCATTCAGTATATTATTACATATTGGTACCTTTTTTCATACTGCTGTTGCGATTTTCTTTCCTATAAATTAGTAAATTATGATATTTATAAATATTTACTATAATATAATGGTAATTTAGAACTGTGACGTCATAGTTTTCAAAAATGTCGGTTTCCTTAAACAAACTTCAAATAGTCATCTTCTTTGGTAATTATCCGATTTTGATAATTAGTTCGCCATTTTCTAAGTTTTTCAGAACTCTCAATAATAAACAGTTTTCAAGCACAAGGCTTCATTCCCTTTAAATGTATTAAACGAGTTGGATAAACTTATATGCTGTGAGTCTGTATGTATTGTCCAACGAGCTTAATAAATTAAGTTGACACGAATGTGAGATTCTATTTATCACATAACATAAAAATGCCACAAAAAGTACTTTGTATATTTTGAATATTATAGCCGTCATATCTCCGTACTACACCGAGCAATCGGAATGCCTCGTAATTTTTCGTAATCATGTATTTGTTTTCGGTTATGGAAACTTTCGATCGCAAACCGAGGTGAACCTAAAAGACCGAGCGATGATTCAGGAGGTGAACCTCAAAGACCGAGCGGTGATTCAGTCCTTATTTGCATTTATTACAATTGTGTATTAGGATATGTAGGTCATCGCTTTATTTACATACTCCAACACCACAAGCTATGTGATAGAACGTTTTATTCATTATTAATGTATTATATTATTTCAGTTTGAACACTGCTAAATATTGATTTCCATGACATCGTCTTATATACCGTGTTTAAAGGGACACAGGCAATCTTGATTTTTGTAAAACTCGCGGCGTCCCGTTTTTCTATGTTTAATCATTAATTATTATATGAAAAGTATAAAACAAATTGTTTTTGCCTATTACTAACGGTTGATTACATTTCACCAATAATATATTCAAACCTATGGTAGAATAACAAAGAAAAGTTGAAAAATCAAAATTTATTTAAATATATGCAAGCAGCTTTAAATTCAAACTGATACTGGATTAATACATCGAGAGGCTAATTTTAATGCCAGATAAAAAAACTTCAATATTGCCAATGTGTCCCTTTAATGCTATGCCAAGAATTCCATGACACTTTACCATTTTAGATCATTTTATATCGCCGCGTACACATGGGATATACAATTCAATTCCAATTCTTTTATTCCAAGATTTTACATGTGCAAAACAGCAATGGATATGATATATAATGCAAGTCCAACTGTAATTGGTAATCGTTATGACAAATAAAGGTGGTAGTACAGCGAGAGAAAATGATGATAGTGCAGAGCAGAACTGATAGTTTTCACAAAATAATCTACAGTCAAATAAGAAAGTATGATGTAAGTTAAGATAGCTATTGCTCATCGGTGTCAGAGTGGAGACAACTGAGCATGCATAGAACCGTGATATAACTGCTGGGATCGATTATAGGGAAATCCTTCACGAGATGGTAGACGTGTGGTTCTTTTCACGAACGAGCGTATGCAAAACACAAAACACGTCTACCATCGAGTGAATGATTTCTCTATAAACGAACACAGCAGTTAAATAATCAGTTTATTACATTTTAAATCTCTTTGTGAAATTATTCGCTTTATTGAACGTTATCGGCAGATGAAGTCGACGTCAGCACGACTTTATTGACGTCATAACTCATTGTCACAGTTAGTTATTTTTTGTGTTCGGAGTTAGTTAATAATATTTAGCGATTATGAATATTCTTTCACTGAGAAATCCCAATCTTTCACCGATGAAAATGTAATAAACGTGCTTAATTGAACGTCGCCAAAGATTATTTGATTTTAATACTGTGATAGCACATGGTGCTAATAACAGTTGAAGAAGAAATGACGCAACTACTGATATTTGCGCAGGTGAACTTGTTGATTATATACATATGACTTATATATACCTTTCTACCATCGTTTTTTGACAATTTGAAGTGGATACACCAGGCTTTTTCTTAAAGTATCTACATTTTTTTTTCATGTTTGGAATCTTCCAATTCAGGATAAAATGCCCTAACTCAAAATATGATGTTACCATCGTGTTTTTCAGGCCTAAAAATTGGATTGACCATACATAACGAAATCGGGTGCAAACCGCTTTAATGAACTCGTAATCTAGGAGTGGTCCTCTGAATTTCCTTGTAAATAAGGGAATTTCCTTGTTGAATTTCCTTGTAAATAATGGAATTTCGTTGTAAATAAGGGAATTTCTTGTTGAATTTCCTTGTAAATAAGGGAATTTCCTTGTTGAATTTCCTTGTAAATGAGGGAATTTCCTTGTAAGAAAGGGATCATTTTAGACTGATTCTTTATGTTTATTTAGGCTCTTTAGAATACAATATACCATTATTTATCAATTTTAAGTCAGATCTACAGCGTTCAGGAAAAGCCTGATGTACCCCCACCGCCCCACCTTTAATACAAAATTCTCCGTAGCGTTTTTTTAATCAGTTCTGTAGTAGTAAACAACGTCGTTTACCTGTTTACTATGTCGTGCTTCGTTTTATGTGGTTTGTTGTGTGCATTAGTTAAAGAAGTCTTGCGAAAGAATATAGCCGTAAGGAGTATTATTAGAGCATGTGTTCTGGAAGCCTGCATGACTCCATATCTGCATTTAAATCACACACTTCAGATATAAAATGTCATACCTTAAACAGTGGTTAGATGTATATTTGTACCAACGTTGGTTCTTTAGTTGTGTGTATCATTGTACGAAGTCTTGCGAATATATAGTCGTAAGGATCATTATTAGAGCAGGTGTTAACACTCCACATCTGCATTAAAATGACGTCATTCAGATATAAAATGTCCACTCGAGGCGATAACAACTTCCGGAGCACGTTACTATAGTAACAGTCCTATTCTGTCATGCCTTTAACATTGGTTTGATATAGATTAGCATCAATGTCAGCGAACGCTTAGAAAGTGTTGAAACAAGTGAAGTAATAGATAGAGTCGGGTCTCAGCAAGTTGTTTTATGTAAACACCGAGATGGGCGTAGCCAACAAGCTGAGACAGACTCTTACTAATCGTTTGCAGTATGATGTACTTAATGGCCCTGTCCGTACTCTAACTCCGTACTCTAACTTCCATTTATCGGACGTTAGAGTATAATAAAACGCCGCGCCTTTGTTTATCCTGAATTAAACGGTTTAATGTTATGCATTCATCAAAAATAATTTCACCGACCATACTACAACACACTGTAGCAGACAAAAGCATTTAAGTTCATTAATACCCAAAACATATGGAAATATTCTAAGATTGCGGTATCCACATTGGTCTCGAAGCATCTCCATTGGTTACATGCATGTGACCGCCATGGTAACCAAAAAAAATGATGAACCCTACAAAACAAATGAAAGAGGTAGACTCGGCGGTTTGACTATTGAGTAAGAGGACCTTTTCAAATTGCATGAATCATACATACCATTTGACAGTTTCCTTTGAAAGAACTTGTCAAACCGAGTTGAAACTCTTCCTAGTATTTTTTGTTTTTGTTTTTTATTTCTATGGATCTTAAACGAATTTATACTGTAACCATGGTAACTAAGATAATAAGAGCAGTTTCACTTTAATGATACGCACACAGAAAATGGTATCGTTCGATTACTACCTTCTGTTGTTATTATTATTATTGATTAGTAATACAAGAAGATAATTATCAAAAGATACACTTATATGTGATTACGTCGAGTATTCATTTCTCATCAGGTTAATTGATTGTAAAATGTCAGTACTTTGTATTGTATAAGTGTATATATACTAGTTTATGCACATACGGATGTTCTCCTTTGTGTAATTGTATGTGCATTTTAATATTTTAATTTTAAGAAGACATTTGCCTGATAATTTTTGTATAGTATCACTGTATAAAGTAAAATGTGTAAATGTGTCCAAATGATCTCTTGTTACATACGTATTTTATTAAGATGAATTCCATCTGAGCTGTTGCGATACTTCGTGGATGCAGATTTCCACTCGCACAGGCTGGACTCGGGCAAACAAAGGTTGTCAAAAAATCATAGATGATAGTTATTGTATAAGTTAAGTTTAAAGGGACATACGGCAATCTTGAAGTATTTATCAAGCTTTAAAATTAGCACCTTGAAATATTAATCCAGTATCGTATGTTGAAGTTAAACCTGCTGCATATAATGAAATAAGAAACGTAATAAAGCAGAGCCTTTTTATTACCATCGTTTTTCTGACATAGGTTGGAAGATATTATTCATGCAATTACTAAATATGCAAAACAATTGATTTTGAACGTTTAAAACAAAAATATTTAAAATAGGCAACACGGAACGAAAACTAGTTTTAAAACAAATTAAGATTGCCGCATGTCCCTTTAAGAATATTGTTTAACATATATACAAGGAGGGCACACGATTAATGTACTCAGTTTTCATACTGATGTATCACATTTGACATTACAGAAACTAGAAAATTGTTACTACCTGCACTGTGATATTAAAATGTTGTACCATTATAAAGTTAAATAAATACATTATATATTTTATAAATAAAGTTTTATTATGTAAATAGTAAATAAAATACGATGATAAATATAAGTATGTTTGTTGTCGATCCCCGTTGTCTTAAAATGTTTCACATCCAATTTCTACTTTATCTGGTGGCTCCAGCGAAGACTGAAATGTTTACAGGAGATTTTGCTCTGCAGTTCTACAGGTGAGAATTTTCACATTGCTTTGAATATGTAACTGGGCCTCTCTGGACCACTTGACCACTGTACAACTTCCTGAATTTTCTTAAAAAACGTGTTCTTTGTGAAACTTAATGTCTGTAGCTCGAAATATCCAGCAAAAACAAAGGGTCGATCAATTTGCTTCTTTTTTTTTTCAATGTCCATTGTAGAGACCCTGGTTCATTTCACATTCATTTTCAAATGTATCACTGCCCATTATTGGATTCTTAGATATGGGCTCAAACACATTCAGGCATATCAAAACATGTATGAAATCATGAACTTGTCCCATTCCTGTCTTTAACATGAACCGAATATCACAGATCTTTTTTTAAGCGCAAGAAAGTTCCTAGCGACTGGCAAGGGAAATCCTACCGCGAATGGCAAGGGAAATAACTGTTTTGTGAGACCTAGACCCTGTCCGCATATTTGTACCTAGATATAACTGAAGAGTGAAATTGGAATGTTCATTCCTGTTGGCGCCATATAACCTGTGTGTGTTGATGCATCGAACAAACAAAACAATTCAATTCAAATCTGCTTTTTTTTGTTTCTTTCATTATTTGGTTATTTTATTATTTGGTTCGTCCATTGTTTGGCTTGTTTATTATTTGGTTCGTTCGTTGTGTGGCGTAATTATAAAGGGTAATTGATTATTTCAAAAAAGACCCTGACTGGTGTTTAATTGGAAAAGTATGACAGGGTTAACTGAAATACATGCACAACGTTATCACAAGGCCACCGACGTGGGCTGTCTCATCATCCTTGTTTATTCATAAGGAGGGTTGCGATGGTGGGGTAGAGGTTATAGTTAACGGATGACCCCTAGAGAATGACCCCTAGAGAGTGACCCCTAGAGAATGACCCCTAGAGAGTGACCCCTAGAGAATGCCCCTAGAGAGTGACCCCTAGAGAATGACCCCTAGAGAGTGACCCCTAGAGAGTGATCATTTAAAAAGAAAGGTAATGCATAATGAGCCTTTGAGCCCAAAGTTATGGTCGAGTCCAGATATGGGGTGGGGCTTAATATGAAGGGATATACTCTGTGAATGTTGACATTACGTAACAAAGCAATATATTTGAAATTTCAAGCGACAAAATATATACGTCAGTGAAACAATGTCTAAGTTGTTTTGCATTTAAAGCCAAGGTTAAGGTCACTGATGGGGTGAGGCTTTGTTCAATGGTTGTTTTACCCCAGTCTTTTGAAAAAAAAAACAAGTTTCATAGCAATACTAGTATGTTAGAATGTTAGACGATATTGGAGGTAAATACCTTACAAATACATTAACCAAAGAACTTTACCCCCAAGTTATTGTGTCTTTAAAGTCAATGTCGATGTCATTGGTGGAGTGAAGCTTTGTCAGTGCGTTAGGGTTTACCCCATTCAATATACGTACAGGTCATACACATTGAAAACTGTCTTTTTTATATATTTGACCTTGATGTTTACTGACCTTCAAGGTCAAGATAGGCCTAAAAGGTTGCGCACCGATGGAGCACGGGGACTGATTTATGAATTTAATTGAGAGGATCGCAACACTACTGATAAGGGATAAAATTCGTTAAAGCACGTTTACGCGTTTTACAGTGTGCGCAAACCTTCTTCTCCATAGTTATGTTGAGGTTGGGGAGTGGGCGCAAGTCTATTAGTGTGAGGGACTATTATTGTGAGGGATAAATGTATACATTCCTGGGATCCCATGCCCTGGACCTGACCCACCCTCCTACCCTCCCCCAACACCTCCTCCCCCACCACCACCACGAAAAGGCCCACAGAGAAACGACAAAATAGAAAGGAAAGAAAGGCCTACGAAACTAAGTTGATATCGAGTCGTGTCGTGATGCTGCTGTCATTATCTCATTTGCCACACGCAGTACCAACATATGTATAAATGTAAATAGGAAAGTTAATGTAAACTTGATGGCCATCCATGACGCACAATCGTTCTAGATACCGTGCTTGTTGATGTTAGTATCGATTCTATGGTTTACGAGTGCAGCTATGTTGTTTGTAAGGCAAATGGTAACAGCTTTCCAATATGATAAACAAGTGCAGTGTATTTATGTGAAAATATACATGACAGCGTGAATCATTGTAGGGCAGAATTTGCTTCGAGTGATGGATTTACGTAATTTTCAACACATGTTAGTTATATATGACGGTCGATTCTTTTGTGGTGGAGGCAGACCACCCACATTTCCTGGGTAGAACCAGTACTGTACACTTCCCGCCATCCGTAAGAATCGACACTTCCTCACTTATAAGTCGAGCTTCCAGTGGGATTCGAACCCGCAGCGGTGAGAGGCGAAGGTTTACAACGCAACGTCGTTAACCATTCGGCCACGGAGACGCTTTCGAGTGAGGGAGCGCTTACGCCATCTGTACTTATATATTCACTATAGACAATGATTATCAAACAAAATGAAACATATTTCTGCAGGTATATGACTGACAGTCTCCTGTTTTAAAGGTATTCAGAATTTACAAAATCCTACAGTTTGTTTAATAATGTCATTTGAAATGAAGTCTTAAGCTGTGTCCAAAAATCCTGGGTGAACATTGAAATATAGGCCTATAGGCCCCGATACAGCTCATTTTTAACGTACACTTTTCATATTCAGACCATCATAGGCGTAGGATCCGGGTGCCAGAGGGACTCGCTCCCCACCACGCCACACTCCAATTTTCAGTGGGTGGGGTGGGCGGAGTATGCTTTGGCCGCCCCCAATAGTTTGAGGAAAAATTGGTTTGCGTTCAGAAAAGTGTTTTTTCCCCTATATAATGGTGTATGTTTTGGTGTATATGAGCTTCTATTGAGTAACGTTTTTTTGGCTTGTCAATTAAACATTTGGCCCCCGCGAGCGATTCTGAGAAAACCATGTGCCTGTGAAGAGAAGCTAAGTTCATGATCATGCAAACATATAAAAGTGTGATCGATATATCAGGGATCGAGATACCACAGTGCGGCATCATCGATAGAGACTTGTGAGGTAGTGTCGATTCTTGCGGATGGCGGGAGGTGTACAGTGCTGCCCAGGAAAAATGGATGGTCTGCCCCCAACCGTCATGACCTAAAAAGAAAACGTTGAAAATGACCTTAAGGTCATTAATATAATGAGACTAGAAACAAGGGGGAAAAAAGGAATAAGAAAAACAAACAAGGACATTGATTTTGCACAGTAATATGTATTACCCTAGGTTACGCATCAGGGCTAATTCCGCCATTTACAACATATGTACACCGTTTCTAAACCTTCTGACGACAAGGTTAACTTACACATTTTGAAAATCCAAACTCCTTAGACACAATATAAACGGCTTTAACAGCCAGACCAAATCCCAAAACTGGAGCGTCGAAATAAGAGTTACGGAGTCATAATTCATTCTACCAATATTCAATCACGGATATTTTAAGAACCTGTGAATAAACTTCTGCAGTTCTTTGGCAGGTTAGTGCCTTTTAGCACGTTTACGTCCGAATTCACTAAAAACGTAGTTTCGACACGAGCAACACTATGTTTACTGAAATGACATTGTTTATCATGAACTGAAATAGTTTTATTTGTTTAGATTATCTGTTGTTGTACGTTAAGTAGGACACAGTCAATTTACAGTCGCTTAATTCGATACCGTCGTTGGCATTTATACAATGGTTACATGTGTATGCACTTAAAATTCGGTCAATAATGTCTTCAGTTGACTTCTGGTCAACATTTGTACGCATGTTGAGTTGCGGATTGAAAAGGGGGATGCTGGTTCCGTCCAACCCCCGACCACTATTATTATAAAACGAAAGATGAAAATGAAAAAACAATATATTTATACTAAATGCCACCTTTCAACGATCGACATAGCAATCGTACAAACTCGCTAATGTCCGTAGACTATCGGAATTAATAATTACCTTTGAAGAAAACATTCATAAATAGTTTGTCTTCAAAAACTGCATCTCCCTCTTACAAGGATATTGTGAAGGTGCTCGCCTGTGGAAGAACTGAGAATAAAAGTGTGACATACAGGACAGGTGGTCACAGGTGATACAGTGTTCATCTATGGCACAGCTTGATGGATGTAACTCACTGCCACCTTTGAATGATTCAGTTCACTTCACGGATAATTGCTAATTCGAAAAGAAAAAAAATATTTGTAAAAGCATTAGTATCTATTTGTATTAGGAAGCGGGTATGCTCATTCGTCCGTAAGGGCTGATGAAAATATTTGGGCATTGGAATATGTTCTTAGTCCGAAACATACTTCACATGAAAAGAGTTCGTCAGTCATCAGCCCTCCTCTGATCCAGGTTTGTCCTGCCATTCCGCGTTGGACCATTTATATACGATGGATATAACATTAAATAATAGGAAATAGAACTTCCATGAGTTGTACAAATTGTAATTTACAAGAACGCCTTTCACGGAAGCCGTGATGAAGGTCGTAGAGTATGTTTTTTTAGTTGACTTGTCAGGTCAAAGGCGTTTGTTTGTTTGTTTGGTTGGTGTTTAACGTAATTGTTCAGCACAGTAAAGGCTCTTTTCGGCGGTCGATTAATTTTCTTTTTGGCGAAGGCAGACCACCACACTTATTTCTGGGTAGAACCAGTACTGTGTGCCTCCCGCCATGCGTAATAATCAACACTTCCCCCAATTAAACGTCGAACTCCCAGTGGGATTCGAACCTGTAGCGGTGAGAGGCGAGGTGTGTTAGAGACTACAGTGTCCTCCATAATATTGCCCAATATACATAAAAAGGAGACTGGGCTGTAGTTTGTTGCACTGTGCTTTTATAAACTTTTTTTGAAAAATTGGATCACCATCTCTTTAGACCAGTTAGATGTGTCTGGGGAATTTCGGTATATATTTATTCAATAGAAGCAAGTTCCAATCGCAGCTCCTTGAGAATAAGTGGCTTAATCTTGCCTTGTCTGGGTTAAGGTGTGTTAACTGGCTGAGGATACCATTGAAGAAAATGAAATTGTTTGGAATGTTTTTTAGTCTTAGGCTTCTTTTGGTATGTCGGAGTCAGCCACGGTGCCTTTATCAACCTCATTTTATAGTCTAGTTTGAGTGAGTTTTTCTAGATCGAGTGGTGATGTAGAGGTCAAGACAGATTGAACTTGAGAGTTGAGAATAAATGCCTTATCCGCGTTACCAGTATGGACATTGTTCTTGGTGAGAAACACAATGCCACTTTCTGATTTGCTTTTTCGAGATGGGAGTAAAACTGGGTTTTAGCACAACTGACCTTTCAGTACATCTAGTATGTTCTCGAAGTATTGACTGTTTTAATTTATATTGACCATGTTTCTCAATTGAAAAATTCTGATACAGTCCGTCTCTCTTCCGTATGCATATTTTAAAGTCTTGGGTGATCGCTGGTAGGCTAAATTTAGTGCCTGTACAGTAGGAACGCCACGGACCTATAACATATCAGTTCTGTTCGCATTTTAACTCCGCGAATATGGACTATTTCTTTGTATTTTACGGACTATTTTACGAATTTTCAACTAAAACAGACGCCATTTTTTTACACCCGAAATTGGGCGCGCTACGTCGGCGAGCACTACGGGTACCTATGGAGTCTAACAACACGCGTACAGTGTTTCATACCGTAGATTATGTAAAAACTAATACCTTACCGGACGAAATAACGTCCCATTATGTGTCAACACGATACAGTGTTGGTGACTGACAGGTCACCGTGACATAACTTGACACGTGAAATTGACATGTTGTTGCAAGTTGGATTTGGGATTATTGTCTGCTGCTGGAGGTCCATGATCAAGGTATTTGTTTTGTCATTAAAATGTGTTTGTTAATAAACAGTACACACCCCTTTTAGATCGTGCATATTTAGACATTGGCCAGATACAGTGCCTAAAAAAGTAGTGTATAGTGTATAATAGAAAGTTCATAATCACTATTAGTGTACTCCGATCTTTCCAGTAACTGGATGTACTGTAGAACGTTTCGTGGAATAAAACAATTGCTAGTAGAAATGCTATCAATGTCCCCCGCACCCCGCCCCCACCCAAGTACGGTAGATGGGGGTGTATGATGCATGAATGTAAATAGTTAGCGTTGTCTCTATATCGTTATGTTATCCCCATTTTCTCGCACATTCGTGAATACATAACCCGATACAACTATGTAATCTGCCATAGACATTTGACTGAAATCGGTCAGATTCATATTTATGTACAGTAAAGTTTTGAGGCAAGGAAGTGATTTTGAATTTACATTTATTTTTACATTCTGTTGCGAAAAAAACAACGCAATTTCGAGAAATTACATTTCACTTAAAAGCCTTTAAGGCGGTGTAGCTACTACGCTTGCCTCCAGTGTGTCTCAAAAGAAATGACTATTCCATGGGCTGGAAATATGCTGTGAAAGTGGAACAATGTTTTTAATGGGTCTCCAGTTGGGCTACATGATATTTTACATGTATAATGAATGATGAGAGATGTTTTTATTACATTAACAGTGTTATTGAGCACAAGTAGTATTCATGCTTTATTCAATTTAGTTATTTTATCTTTTCTTTTTTAAATATGTTACATTAAGTATAACAAAGGATAAACTATGTCTGTTTGATCATTGACATTGGATTGATGTTGTTTTCAGAGAGGTCTCAAATGTGAATCGTGCCCTTGAGCAGCTCTAAGTGAATTGATACTGACGACTTCAGAATGTCAAGCCGTATTAAATGCCATTGGATCATATGGAGGTAAGAGCCTTTTTAAAAATTGTTTGCACTTGTGTAGTTCTTTAAATGGAGCTTGTGTTATGCTTGCACGGTGCTGTTCAAAGTTAGAGTAAAAATATTTCAGTGATATTTCAGTGCAGCGTGATTGTCATATGAGCTCGTGTAAACTACATGTACTGGATACATGCGAAAACAAGTTGTGTTAAAAGGACACTAGGCAGTCTTTATTTGTTTAAAACTTCTGGAGTTCGGTTAATTTTTCTGCATAGTTTGCATTTGTGCATCATTAATATTATTTATTAGAATAGTTCAGAAGAAAATGTTTTACACATTACGTACTGTTGATAATAGTGCACCTATAATAATTTATTTAACTTTTAATGCAAGCCGGTTTAAATTTAACATGTTACCAGGTTAACAAATGGAGATGCTAATGTTAAAGCTTGATAAATACTTCAAGATTGCCGTGTGTCCCTTTAACATCATCTAATTGGTCTATGTGATGGGTCCTGAATTTATTAAAGGGACACAGAGCAAATTTCCAATCTTGTGTCTGTTTTACACATTTTCACATCAGAACAGACCACACATCTACAAAAGTGTCTTCTCAACTGCCCTATTTAATCATGTTTTATTTCTACAACTAGCGGCATCACCAGGTTTTGAGAGAGAAAATAAATAGTTGTATATTAATGTTTTCTCCCCATGTAAAATGACCTTACTAAGTCATTAAAGTAAAATATCCTATGAACAAAACGTGTAAAATTTAACAATTTTAGATTTTTGGCCAGACTTGTATTTTATTCCCCTTCTAGTAAAAATGGCTTATAGAACATTGCACCCTCTGTCAGATTTAACTTTCCTTATAATAGATTCATGCTGTACTGTTGGGTGAAACATACATTAAAATGGTTCTATAATCATGTCAGTTCAATCATATACTCGTATGATACACAATATAATATGTATTGACCCTTTACTTGATGTGCCATTTACTCAGTTTTGGTCAAGGGACGTTTATAGCATATCGGCTTTGAATCCAGTGAACACGGATTCAATTCTTACTGGCGCCACTGGGTTACTTCGATGTGTCCTGCTAGCCTCGTTCGTCTGATGGGAACGTAAACCGGGTGGTCCTGTGTATCGGAGTCTGTCCTCCCTCCAAGCACGTTAAAGAACCATAGGTATATAATCGGTAGTAAGCGTAGGGCAGGGTTCCTGGATGCCTATGTATCTTTCCTCCTCTCTTTCGGGCGGTTCGAAATAACCTAAACAACGTGTTGATGAGGCGTTAAACAATAATTAAATTTTAAACTGTCCCATTCCCCTAAATATGCCCTAGATCCCTCTCGCAACACCTGATTCAAATTGAATACTCTGCTCGACTTATATTAACTTTTTATTCTATGTCTTTCTTTTCTTTCAGTCTGCACGTCATGTGGAAGAAGACTCCATGTACACCACTGGCCAGAGTCAATGCTGAAGTTTATGTTCGCTCAGTTATTTTCTTAATAAAGTATACATATGAACTAAAATATTGTCTTTATAATTATGTCTTCCACCACAAAGTGGTAGATGAGACAGATTAGATTTGGCCTTTCCGTTCGTCTGTCACAAATCTTGTCTGCGCTACTTGTTGGATTTTGACGAAACTTTGTACAAACTCTTTATTACTTTCTCTGAAGCTAATTTCATAAAACTTCATACTTTAAATGCCTTTGGTGAAATGATAATCCCTGTTTATTTTGAAGTCAGTAGTTGAAAGGTCCGTTACCATGACCGGAAAATGAAAAGTATTGCCCACACAGTTTTTCCTCTTACCTAAAGCTAATTTCATGAAACTTCATTGTTGGACAGTGGAAAGAGGATGATCGTTTGATTTTTAGGTAAAAGGTCAAGTTCCCTGCAGACATCCACTATCCAAGGATAAGCATATGTTACAACACACATGTTATAATATTAATGGTATAATATATGAATATTTTCTTGCACAATGTTGAATCCAGTAAAACAAGTGGTTTTGTTCACCGATACTGTCGCCTGTGAACCAAACCACTTGTTGTTAAATTACAGGATTCAACAGTGTGTAAGACATATTCCGATCATCCATTTTTTTTTTAAATCATAAATTAAAAAATATATATATTAAAACAAACAAAACATGCTATTTGATGAAAACAGACGTATTCAAATTTTCAAAATAGCAATATTCGCAGAATATAGTAGATTTCACCTGCTGAAAACAAACATATATTTTTTTTCCAGGAAATAATACTTCTATGAATATAGTATATATGTTCAGGGAAATTTTTAATATGTCTGTTTTCAAATACTACAAATCGTAACGCACCGCACATGTATATTCAGTATTTACTTTCAATATAGTAGTGAGTATGACTGCGTTCTGGGACCATATAAATATAAAAGAATAATATATATAAATAAATATATATATAACTATATATGCCCTATAAATATAAACGACCCGCACTTTTTGGATTCACGCGTACAGTGTTTCACAACACCACACATCTGGCAAGTGCTCCATTGACACAATGTCATGTCCACGTTTATGTTATGAAATCTTCGAGTCTACACATAATCATGTTTGTTACCGACAGTAGCATGTATGTTACTCGTCAGTCATTTATTTACTTGGTTAAAGGGACACATACCAATCTTGCTTTCTTTAAAACTCGAGTCGCCCCCTCAGTTTTAAACGAACAGTTAAAAGAATATACTTCTTTCTGCCTGTTAAACTTATATTAGTTTATCGCTTTTTCTGGTTTCGAAAATAAACTCTGCAACGTATGTTTCCGCCATCATGATTTCATTTTCCGATGTACCGTTGCAACATTGTTTGTTAAAATAAATTGGCCACTCTGACATAAACCCAAAGCATGTATAGATAAAAAAATTAGTGTAAAATACATGAACACATACATTTTAAATATATGTGTTTACATAACGAAATTATATAATTGTTTCTGTAGCCGGTCGTCTTTCCTTAATGAATATGAATGTTGCCGTCTTTGGGTCGGACGGTCCTGTTACTTAATTAGTACTTGTCTCCGTTTATTGAAAGTCTACATATATACAGATGAGAGATGTATCTATATGATTTTGTTATTATGCTCGCTTCTAAAATGACGAAATAAATCGATTTGAATAAAAGGCGCATTCTCAGCAATACACAACGTATTGTGTGTACGGGTTGGAGGGGGGAAACCCACGGGGTTGGAGGGATACTACCGTAATGTTGCTCTCATAAATACTGTTAACATACTACATCAATAATATAACAACTACTGAACAATGCTGAAATCGATTT